>PVJA010017426.1:0-41438 GCA_004027025.1 Myocastor coypus | reverse complement strand
TCTTTCTTTTTTCTATGCAACATTAATAGGGAGGTGGGTCATGCCCACACACTGCACTCCATAGAATGATTGTGAGGACAATATGCAATATGTCAACTTTCAAAGAAAAAAAGGGGGAAAAGAAAAAAAAAAAAGTAATGTGGATTTAGAAAGGCTAATGTTTAGTTGTTTGATCAATCTTATATACCTATATGTATTAATCTAAACTGATCCGATGATGAAAATATGTAATATAACCATTGTTAAACTTAAACAATAAAAGAATTGAAAAAAAAAAAAAAAAAAGAATTTCATTTTTGGAAACTTAAAAGTATCTTACAAAGTTATCTTGTCCTTTGTTTTTAGTGTCTATTTAGGTGTCTTACAACAGTTTTATTTATTTTTTGGTGGGACCAGGGTTCAAACTCACAACTTTGCACTTGCCAGGCAGGCACCTCTGCCATGCAGCTATCTCCCCAGCCCCTTAACACAGTTTTTTTTTTTTTTTTTTGTGGGACTGGGGTTCAAACTCACGACCTTGCACTTGCCCAGCAGGCACTTGTGCCTCGGAGCCATCTCCCCAGCTCCCTTAACACAGTTTTAATATCTGAACATTTCCTTAAATTCTTTTCTCATTGTGTAACGGTAATTCCTTTTTGCCTAAATCAAGTCATTATGTCTCTTATGTCTTCTTGAAATGAAAACATTTGGTTTCTCCACCTTCTTAACATGGCGCTAGTGACAGGTTAGCTGGGGCTGTGGGCTGTCCTGAATATTGAAGGATCTTTTGCAGATTCCTAGCCTCCACCCACAGCATGCTGGCAACCTTGTCAACTATTTAGGGGGAAGCTGAGAACACTGGCTTATAACATCGGTAACTAGTGATAACTGAAGTCCTGGGCTCAACTATCCACATTATTAAATCCTAATATAGAAAACTTAGAGATCCACAAACCACTGACAAAACATTAGTTCTACTTAGTCCATTAGGCTGAATTTACAACGTTAAGGAAAAGCCACTCTGAAGCAGAAAGAGCCCAGGGTGAGAGGTTGGGTTCTGCTACTTACTTTTCAGGTAACTTTTACTTCTACTTAGTGTGGCAGCACTAAGATGCACAAGGAGCACATTAGTGCCCACCATTCTGAGGTGGATGGGAACTGAAAGATACTATGGAATGTTTCTAGTATTATTACATGACCTGGCTACAAAGATAAATCTTTAGGGCCCACAGCAAACATAAGTCAAAAGTCGGGATTATCTTGATCCCTGGTACCACATGTTGCACTGGCCCTGCCCCCAGGGCAAGCTAAGCCAGCAACTAAGTCTGGGTGTGGTGGCACATACCTGTAAACCCAGCACTGGGGAGGCTGAAAGCAGGAGAATCACTATGAGTCTGAGCTGCATAGTGAGACCCTGTACCAAATACATAAAGTAAAAAAAAAATAAAAAGGATCATCAACATGACCCAAAACACCACTGATTTCATAGATGACTACCACGTGGTCATTGTCACATCTCCCCTCACAAGGAAAACACCCAGACTCAGCCTCTGCATGCCGGGGTGAGGGCCCCTCAGCCTTCCCATCTGAGGGGCAGCAAAGCCTGCTCTTCTGCCTCCTACAGCTGTGTTTCGAGTGCTTACCTGGAGACTGACTGGCCATCTGCCGTCTCAGGGCTGCTGCTGCAGCCGCCTGGGGAGCGGCCATGGGGTGGGAGGGTCCCGGAGCACCGTGCTTCACAGTTTTTGTCACCAACATTGTGCTGTCAGCTCCCTGAGGAATAAGTTTGCTAGCAGATGTAGTCACTGAAGGAAGAGAAAGGCGAAGTGAGGAAACACGCCGCAAAGAGAAACCCCAGCAGTTCCAAAGGTCTGTTTGAGCTGGGCTGCAGGGAAGAGGCTGAGACACTGACACGGAAAACTACCAGTAAGGGGAGAGGCTGGCACCCACACCTTCCAGACAGTGTGCCCACCCTTGCTGTGTGCCGAGCTATGGCATACGAGTACTTCCTCTTATCCTGATGGGACAGGTGGCTGTGACACTGGGACACATGGATTTCGGTCCCCTCTCATAAAATCAGTCAACTGGTCCTCATGCATACATCGCTACTCAAAGTCATCCCAACCCAGAACCCTGGCACTCCTGAAGGTCAGAGTGCCACCTGCGGGCCCCTCAGTGACCTCAGCACTGCTTCATTCTGAGGGAGCACTCTAAGTGCAGCCACAGGAGTCAGCCCTCCTCCACTGATAAGGATAAGCTGGAGCCCACACTAACACTGCTGCAGTGCAGAACCCCGCGGACTCTTACCCTGTGACCTTCCCACTGCTTCTAAGGGGAACGTGCTCCTTTTGAGCCCCAGATTTCTGGAAGAGAGGCAGATGTGTGCTGGCACCTCCTCAGGGCCTTGTCTAAAACACAGGCACACTTGCTTCGCTGATTAGAAACCAAACAGGGAACAGCTTCCCTCTCCTGTTCACTTACATGACACTCCTACAGCAGAAGGTGAAGAGCCATGGCTCAGGTGAGACTTGGCAAAAGGCATCGCCTGGGGCAGGAGGCCCGGCTGGATGGAAGGTGTGCGGACCACAGGTGCGTGTCGGGGGCCCTGGACCACTGCCTCCTCATCTTTGCAGGACACCCGCACATCCTCCCCCTCCAGAGACTGGGAGATAGATGATGTGGAGCTGGCTTCATCCAAGTCCTCGTAGTACCTCTGTGACAGGAAGGCTGACCGAGACAGGCTGGCTGCAGAGACCCAACAAAGTGCAGTTTAAAGAACTCACAGAAACCCTGGGAGCTACAGGTGTGGCTCCGCTGTTGACGAGACACACTCAATTTGTCAGATATTATATTTTTAAGTGGAAGGTGCTGTTCGACATGAACAAAGATAGTCTGGGGTCTGGGCGCAAAAGGGCTTTGAAAAACTGAGGCATGTAAGACAAGGACATCCCTGCTGTCCAACTAAAGACTAAGAAAGAACAAGAGACAGAATTAGCCCTGGTGGAAAAGCAAGAACCTACAGTTCTCACTAGCTCCCACCAGTAGAAAATCACATAGCAGAAAATCAACACCATGCTTCCGGGGCAGGGGTATCAGTCACACCGGCTCTGTCACTTCCCAGCAACCTTCAAAGAAAGCCCTGACCCAAGCCAACACAGACAGATGGCTTCAGTGTGAGCATCCCAGCCACTTCTGGACGAGCCCCATGACCTGGTTCAGATTGTGAGGGTCACACAGATATGAGCACTTGTGTGCACACATACACAACCTCACCCCAACTTTCTCAGTTTTCTTTCCTTCTTTAAATCATGAGGTCACTGGTAACCCACTGCAAATAAGGAACATTGGACTATGTATACAACTATTTCCTCTCAGTTCAAAGAGAAGAAATTTTTTCTTTTTTTTTTTCTTTCCTTACCAATATCGATCAGAAAATTTATCATGTCTACACCCTGTACTCTGTGTAACTATTTTTTTTTATTTTTTATTTTTTTCTTGTTTCAGAACCTTTGTTTATTCACTCATTTCTATGGCTGGCTCAGCCCACCCCCAGGGTAGGGCTGGCGCAGCATGTGGTGCCAGGGATCGAACCATGGTCGCTGAAGCTGCCCAAGCTTTCCCAAGCAGGCGCTTTAGACCGCTGAGCCATCCCGCCAGGCCCCCTCTGTGTAACTATTATAAGGACAACAATATGCAATGTGTCAATTATTTCGAATGTACTACTAAAGTATTTTGAAACTATCATATTGTTTTTTTACATTTTATTTATTTATTTTTTCTTGTTTCAGAACTTTTGTTTATTTTTATGGCCGGCCCAGCCTGTGCTGCCGGGATCCAACCGCAGTCCCTGCAGCCACCTAAGCTTTCCTAAGCAGGCACTTTAGACCACTGAGCCATCCTGCCGGGCCGAAACTATCATATTGTTATTTCTCTCTCTCTCTCTCTCTCTCCTCTCTTTTTTTTTTTGCGGGACCAGGGTCTGAACTCATGACCATGTACTTGCCAGGCAGGCACTTGTGCCATGGAGCTATCTTCCCAGCCCCTCATATTGTTATTTCTTATTAAAAGTAATAAAAAGAAAATCATGAGGTAATGGGGCTAGAGAGATAGCTCCATGGCACAAGTGCCTGCCTGGCCAAGTGCAAGGTCGTGAGTTTGAAGCCTAGTCCCACCAAAACAAACGAATAAATAAATCACAAAGTAAGGCTTCTGCTGTATTCCCTTCTTCTATGAACTTTAGAGTATATTTACTGTCTACATGTTGGAATGAACAAAACCCAAGACAATGCCTAGTGCTCTCTGCCTTCCAGGGTAATTGAAGCAGTGTCCCTACTACTGACAGAACTGTCTTGCTATTAGACATCCCTCTGAGACTTCAAAGCACACTGTAAGCACAACACCCAAAAACCATGCTAAGTGCCAGCCATGCGCTGCCCTATTTGCTATCCTCTAGCCATCTACAGCTAAAGTTATAGTAATTAAAGGTAATTAATAACTTCTATTCCTTAGTGACAGTGGTCACTGGCCATATGTGACAGGCAGCTACTACAGTGGGCAGTAGGGATACAAAGCATTTAGGTAACTTGTGCGAAATTCTACCAGCAGTGCTGCGCCTCAGGCCACTGAGACTCCACCCACGCTCACTGTGTGGCCCAAGGAGCTGCAGGAAACGCCTAGGGAGGGCCTGCTTGATGCCATCTCTTTCCATTGTCCACTCAGTCCTTGGCTCAAGATCTCTTACTTAGAAACTGCTATAACCTGAGACCTTGACACAACTATGTAGGACCTCAAGCCCTGTGACCTGTCCCCTACTGCCGTACACGGTTCCATGAAGTGGCAAAAGGGATTCTGCAGGGCTAGTTCAGGCCACAATGGCCTTTAAGTACAGAAGTTATCCTGGGTGACCTGGTGGGGTTCAGGAAACTCGAGAGACCCATGAAGGCAGGAAAACAGAAGCAGATGAAGACAGCAGGGAGAAGTGGTAACAGGCAGATAAACAGAGCAAGAGAAGGAACACATCTGGAGCTGAGGACCCCAATTCAGGGCTGAGGGCATCCGCCAAACCGCTGGTAGGGGCATGGCGCAGCCAGCCCACTTGCCCCACATCCAGGCTTCCATCCAGAGCTGGGCTGTCTGAGCAACCACAGAAGTGATGGTGCCCACTGGCATTGCCCTACAGCACTGGTTCCTGAGGGAGCATCAGGTCAGACTTTGCAGCCCAGAGCAGACAGAAAGTGGCACTAGCCAAAGAGCTCAAAGCCGTGACTTCTGAGATGTGCTCTATAACGGGGGTTCACTCTGGTGTTTATGCCACTTGCCTCCTTTGGTACAGTGAGCCCATTAGTCGAAAACAAGAACTGCACAGCTCACTTGTCCAACACAGGGGTGTTTCTGCTGCGACTGAGAAGCCATTTCTGGCATTCCAGCCTGGGACAAGGAGAATCTACTCTGCTAGAACTTCCTTAGGAAAGGCAGGCAGAGCAGAGAGAGATGCGAGGCGAGAGGAGACTGGGAGGGGAGAGGGGAGACAAACATGTATACACACACACACACAACAGTATTAGCAGAGGCGCTGACAACAAACACACCACCTACATGACTACCTCAAAGACTCAGTAAGCCTCCTGTCTAGGGCAAACTGCAGCAAGTGCTCACTTTTGGCTGATGAGATAGCTCAGTGGTCTAAAGCACCTGCTTAGGCAAGCTTAGACAACTGCAGGGACCACAGTTCGATCCCTGGTACCACATGCTGCACCAGCCCCAGCCCCAGCCCCAGCCCCAGCCCAGGCTGAGCCAGCCATAACATAAATAAATAAAGTTTGGGTCAGAGAGATGGCTCAGTGGTCTAAAGTGCCCTACTAGGAAAGTTTAGGCAAGCACAGAGACCGAGGCTTGATCTTTGACACCACATGCTGGGCCAGCCCCACCCCAGGGCAGGCTGAGGCGGCCATAATACGAATAAATAAATGAGGTTAAAAGAACAGAGAGAGAGAGAGAGAGAGAGAGAGATCACTTTCACTGGATGCTGCACTGCACACCAAGCAGTGGTGCCTGGGCCTGCTGCTGCACACTTGTAACCTCAGCCCTCGGGAGGCTGAAGCAGGAAAGTCGTTCTGACTTGGTGGCCAGCTTACACTACATGTGAAACCCTACCTCAAAAACTAAGCCAAACTAGAGGCAACCACCCCCAGAAAACAAAACAAAAAACAAGGCAGTGCAATGAAGTAAGAAAAAGAAATCAGCCGGGCATGGTGGTGCACACTGTAATTCCCAGCACTTGGTAGGCTGAGGCAGGAGGATCAGTATGAGTTCAAGACCATCCTGTGCTACAAAAGTGAGCTCAAAGCCAGCCTGAACTACATAGCGAGACCCTGTCTCAAAAAGACAAAAAAGAAATCAAAAGACTAGGAGAATAAAAATAAAATGTCATAATCCATGGACAATGTAATTATTTCCATAGCTATAAATTTAAGGAAGGGCTACAGGCTATTAGAACAGATGGGTTTTAATCTAATGGCCAAAGTCAAATGTAAAAATAAAATGTATTTCTTTTTTTTTTTTTGTTTGTTTTTTTTGCGGGACCGGGGTTCAAACTCACGATCTTGCACTTGCCACACAGGCACTTGTGCCTCGGAGCTATCTCCCCAGCCCCAATAAAATGTATTTCTACATTCTATATCTAACATAAAATTTTAAAGCAAAGGCTGGGTGCAGGGGAGCACGCCTGTAATCCCAGCACCTGGGGGGCTGAGACAGAAGGATTTCCAAGAGTTTAAGGGCAGCCTGAACTAAACGGTGAAACTGTCTAAAAGAGAGGTGGGGGACAGACAGACAGAGAAAAGAAAAAGACACAAATCCAGCTCACCGCTGGTCTAGATTGCAGGGCTTTCTGTGGCAATGACAGTGTATGCTTGTGCTTGCCATCGCAGTAGCCACAGGTACACACAGGTAAGTACTCTGCATTTGAAGTATGGCTACTGGGATTCTAAAACTAAATTTATTTAAATTCATTACAATTTAAGTAAGTTTCTATACTGGGCATCACAGCTAGAAGCAAGAAAAAGAACAGTACTAAGTACTGGGTCTCATTTTAGGTTGGGTGCTTGGAGCTGGCCACTAAAATATAACAGGTTACAACAAATGACTTTTTTTTTTTTTTTTAAGGGAAATAGCTAGATAATTTAATGGCTTTTTTTTTTTTTTTTTTTTTTTTTTCAGCATTGCACAGTTTCTTTGTAGCAAAATATTTATGCCAGTTCTCCCATCTTTGTGATACTGAGGGCTGAACGAACCTGGGATGCTTGACCACTATGCCCACTCCAGGGTCTTTTTATTTTTTTATGCTGAGACAGGGTCTCACTAACTTGCCCAGGTAGGACTTGAACCTTTGATCCTCCTGCCTTAGTCTCCTGAAGTGGTGGACTGACAGACTTGGGGTACCTAGCCGAGCTTACTTCCCATACAATATTTTTAATCATCACTGCTAATCTGGTTTTCTCCCTTTTTCATAAGCAAAGAAGCCTTGTCCCTCAACAGAACGTTAATGAGAAATCAGAAGAGTTGTGAGGCCAGGACCTAGAGCAGGACTTAGGAACGGCTGTCACGCACCCCAGCACTGCAGGTGCACTGTGTGCAAAAGCCAAACCACACTGACTTGCTTTACCATGGATACATAAGCTGCACTACACACAGACATGGGGACATTAATTAAGAAATAACAGCCACCCCCCTGCACCCCAGGGCCAGCAGTGCAGGCTTATGGTGACGGGCTGGGAGGAGCTCAGCACATCCTTTACCTGGAGCTGTGGATCTCACCGGCGGTGTCTTCCTCTTGGCCAGGAAGTTTCTCAACTGTGTCTGCTTCACAGGAGACAGTTTACCTGCAAGACAGTGACTTAGTTTTTCTAACACCAGCAGCCTGAAGAGGATAGAGCTAAAAGGGCAGGAAGGATACTTTACCTGGCACTCTGGGCAAGGGCTTGGCGTGAGAGTCAATGGTGGTTTTTAATAAAGCGTTGCTCAGGGTTTCTAGGTCACTGTCAAAGCTGAGAGAGGACATAGTTATACACAAAGCAGCCAGGAGCTGGGAAACACAGTTCTGCCGCACCTGCAAGCCTCCTACACGCAAATGCAGAGGTCAGTGTACGTGACACATGGGAGCAGACAGCACTTGCATACTGTACCCCACCCCAGCTGAACAGCACCACGGTGCCTCAGCACCAAGGGCGGTGACACTGCTCATGGAGCCTAAAGCACAGTGCAGAGCCACATCTAAGTGCAAGGTCTGAAAGTCTCCACACTACGGGAGAAGGGCAGATACCGGCTTTTGGGAGTCAGGAAACCAATACTATTACTATAGTATTTATTGTGACCTACTGAATAGCTAATGTTTTTCTTCTGGTACTGGAGATTGAATCTAGAGATGCTTTATCATTGAGATACACCCCAGCCCTTTTTTCATTTGTTCAGACAGGAGCTTGATAGGTTCTGGCCCTAGTATGAACTGCTCAGTTCTTACGTGGTCATCTAAGGTAGCTGAATCCCAAAACAACAGCTCATCTTCCCAGTGACCACTTCCTCCTTCGTGCCCACTCCAGCCTGGATCCGGTTTCCTCCCACCTTTCCCACACACACAGGAGAGATCCCAGTCAGCTCCTTACATGTAATTAAAACTGACCCTCTAACTCCACCCCCAGCAAAAGTCCATAAAAGTCTCAACTTTATTTTTTAAATGTATTTACTACAGGGTCTATGGGGTCTCACTACACGGATCAGAATCCTAGTGATCCTCCCGTTTTCAGCTTCCATAGCGCTAGGATAACAGGCACGTGCCACCACGCCCAGTCTCAGTTGCCCTCAGTGCAGCCCCCAAACCCGGATCCCTGTGTCTGCCTGACAGGTGCTTTAATCCACTGAGCTACCTGGTCAGCCCTCAGCCTTCGTCTCACATCACAGGATTCCACATCTGCCCTCAATCCTCCATGTCTCTGGAGTTCACAAAGGCTTTTATCTTTTCTATTTCTTCTTTGTGCAGAAACACCTAAGGGGTCACTATATTACCCAGTCTGGCTTTGAACTCATGACCCCCCAGCTTCAATCTCCCAGTATCTTTTCTTTTGTTCTGGTTTCCTGAAACAGGATCCTGCTATGTAGCCCAAGTGGCTCCAAATTCTCTGTGATGCCACCCTGCCATAGCCTCCCAAGCGCTAGGATGACAAGCGGGCACCGCCACATCCCATTCTTAGCAACTGTTCTTTTTGTTTTTTTCTTTTGGTGCTGGGGCTCGAACTCAGCCTTATGCTTGCCAGGAAAACGCTTACACCACTAAGCTGTCTCCCTGGCCCTGAGCAGCTTTTCTTTTTTCCCCCCTATATTCAGGACAGGGTCTACAAGGTCTACAGGGTCTCACAATGTAGATCAGATTCATAGTGATTCTCCTCCCAAGTGCTGGGATTATAGGCACATACCACCATCCCCAGCCTCAAATGCCTTCTCAGTAAGCCCTGTGGATAGCACCAGCATGGTTCGCTGGGGATCCAACCCCGGCTGCTGCACTCTGCCTAAGCAGGCTCTTTAGGTCATCCCAAGCTTTTCTTTTTTTTTCTCACTCCTTCTGTGCTGGGCATAGAGCCTAGGATTTCACACACCAGATAACTACTTTACTGCTGATGACACCCTGGCCTGTGGGGGCCTGTTTCATCAGGCTTAATGTGTCAGGCTCTGATAGTTCCCAAAGGCAAGTATGTGCTCCCCATTTAATCAGGCCCTCAAAGATCAGAGAGGGAGGAGTACTTGCCCAGGATCATACAGGTTAAGAACAGAGTCATTCTGAGACCCACGCCTGTGCCACCCTAAGAACATCCTGTGCCTTCCCCTGTGCTGTCACCAGTAACCTGGTGCTCTCTCAGCACCCAGCTGGCACCCAGCACTTCCCTTCTTGCACACCTGTGAGTGCTCTTCTGAGCAGGCGCGGCCAAGGGCAGACTCCACTGGAACGTCTGGTTATAGAGGCGCAGCTGCTGGAGGCTGTCCACCAGGTGATTCAGCCGCTTCCTCTGCTGGTTGATGATCTCCCGGTTGTTCGCTAGAGTGTTGAACAGTGTCTCTCGCTCTGGCACAAGCAGGCGCCTGTGGGCAGCCGTGAGAAAAACTAAAACTGAATGGTTCAGGCAAAGAGATCCCTTCCCTTGCAAGACTACAACGGATAGTAAAAACGGAGAGATGGTGAACCACCACTGGATAGGCAATTATCAGAACATAAAAGGGGAGAGTGAAGCCTAAGGAAGCCAAGAGGCAAAAAAGGCCAAGCAGCCTAAAACACGCACAACAGGGCTGTAGCAGGAAGAGTGGACACTGGGGGGCCAAAGCTCAGGGAACCTCGGCAGACGAGGTGGGAATCAAGGACGAGGCCCTGCTGCGCAGCAGCACAAGAGGGTACATCTTGTTCTGTATAAATCATATGGGATGGACACAGACACGGACATACAGGCACATGGGCACACACACACACACACACACACAGACAAGAACACAGGGTACCCTGGAGGACTAGGGCTAGGGAGGTTGGTCATTTCTTCTTTTTTAAAAATTTTATCTCTTTTTTTTTTTTTCTTGTTTCAGAACTTTTGTTTGTTTATTTTTATGGCCGACTCAGCCTGCCCTGAGGGCAGGGCTGGTGCAGCATGTGGTGCAGGGGGTCGAACCGGGGATCGAACCGCGGTCCCTGCAGCCGCCTAAGCTTTCCTAAACAGGCGCTTTAGACCACTGAGCTGTCCTGCCGGGCCCCTACAAGGTAATATTTATTTATTTATTTTATTTATTATTTTTTTGGTGGGACTAGGGTTCAAACTCATGAGTTTGCACTTGCCAGGCAGGCACTTGTGCCATGGAGCTATCTCCCTGGGCTACAAGGGAATATTTAGAGAAGGGTCAAGAGCAAAGTACCCCTGGGGAAATAGGAAACTGGCCCCTTTAAGAATGTGAGCCCTGTAGAAAGCAATCTTAAGGACGCACAGTGGGTATTAGGTCCTCCTAAGTTGGCCCCTCCCAACCTCAAGAGAAAAACTACAGACCACACCTCTGTTCAAGCAGGAAGCCCACCCCCCAGCCTGAGAGACTAAAATACATCTGTTTATCAGGATGGCTCCCAGGCCTGGTTCTCAGGCTTAAGAAAACCCTGTAAATCTACAGAATGTGGCGTTGTAAATCAGCAGAATGCCACTGTCATCCTGTACTTCCCTCCACAAGAGGCACCAAATCCAGTACTGACACCTGATGCCTCCTCATATTGCTAAGTTAGTCTATAAAGCAGATTCTCTTCCTTTGTTGAAGGTCAACAGCCTTCTAGCTCTTGACCCAGGCTGCGCCCAGCCTGAAATAAAGATACCACTGTCTGCTTCAATCCTGCTTGTCCTAGTGGTCTTGGTCCCTCTCAGGGTCTAGCCCGACAGTGAGGAGGAAATCTGCAAAGTTGCAATGAAAAAGAAAGCCTAGCTTCTAGGTTAGCTTCATGCACTTTTTAAGAACTCAACTTTTTTCTTTTATTTTTTGGTACCAGAAATCAAACTTTGCACCTTGTGCTTGCCAGGCAGGTGCCGTGCCACTAAGCTATATCCTGGCCCAATACACAACTTAAAGAGCAAAAAAACACTAGTGGCAGCAGAGTAGAGTTCATGCTGCTGTGCTTGGCAAAAGCAACACACAGACACACAGGGGCTGAGCCCAGGGAGGATGTCCCACCATCACTAGTGGGGTGGAGTGTCAGGCCCTGAACCCTGAGCAGAGTCTGCACCTACATGGCACCTCTGCTCTCGGGTCTTTCGTCTTCTCCTGCAGCATGGTGCCTCTGGCCCGCTTCTGCTCTCTACAGTGCTGTGGGAACATCCCTGGCTTGCTCCTGGAGAAGCTCCAATCCCACAGCTTTGTGAACAGGCGACAGAGCACACAGACAAGGCTTGGCTAGTTTCTGAAGAGGGCACATCAAGTGCAGGTGTTAAGAAAGCCAGCTGACACCTCCCTGCCCTCAGCATAGTCCCTACTGTTCCTTCTGGAAAACACAGGCCTAAAACAAACTGCCTGAGGCTAGGTGCCAAGGCTCAGTGGCTGCTTACTTCTTATTCCCCAAGTATTTGTCATTATCCACAGAGATGCTTTTTTAAAAAGAAAACTTAGCCAGGGCATAGTGGTGCACGCCTGTAATCCAGCACTTGGGAGTATGAGGCAGGAGGATCAGAGAATCACTATAGGTTTGAGGCCAGCCTTGGCTACAAAGTGAGGTCAAGTGAGACCCTGTCTCAAAAAAAAGGCAAAAAGGGAAGACAAAAAAAAAAAATCCACCATGTAAATTATTGTGAATGTCATACTTTTATAACAAAAGCTCTATAGGTGTGAGTGAGACCGCCCTGGGTCCATAGGAAACTCATCTGACTCAGCAACTAGGTCCGGTGTGTGACTTCATCCATCAGATAGGCCCAGTGTGGAAAACTGAGGCAGAACTCCCTACAGAGAGACTAGAGACAAGACCCACTCAGCTGATCCAGGAGCAGAACATCTTGCCCACGGTGGCACAGGAGGTTTACCTCCAAGGGCTGCAGCAGGAAGAAGTGGAGCTCAGCAGCCACACCCATCTGGATGAGTTTGAATTTGGTAGATCCAAATCTGGTGCTAAGGGGCCTGGCAGAATGGCTCAGTGGTCTAAAGCGCTTGCTTGGGAAAGCTTGGGCTGCTTCAGGGACCGTGGTTTGATCCCCGGCACCACATGCTGTGCCAGCCCTGCGCTCGGGTTGGGCTGAGTCGGCCATAAAAATGACTGAATAAACAAGGGTTCTGTAACAAGAAAAAAAAAAATAAATAAATAAAATAAAAAATTCTTGCCGGGCGTGGTGGCTCACGCCTGTAATCCCAGCACTTGGGAGGCTGAGGCAGGAGGATCGTTGTGAGTTCGAGACCAGCCTGGGCTACAAAAGTGAGCTCAAAGCCAGCCTGAGCTGCACAGTGAGACCCTGTCTCAAAAAGACAAAAAAAAACCAAAAAAAAAAAAAAAAAAAAAATCTTAAAAAAAAAAAATCTGGGGGCTTGGCAGGATGGCTCAGTGGTCTAAAGCACCTTCTTAGGAAAGCTTAGGCAGCTGTAGGGACCGTGGTTTGATCCTCGGTACCGGTGCTGCGCCAGCCCTGCCCTCAGGGCGGGCTGAGCCGGCCACAAAAATAAATAAACAAACAAAAGTTCTGAAACAAGAATAAAAATAAATAAAATTCTAAAAAAAAAAAAAAAAAATCTGGTGCTAAGGGAGGAACTCTACTAAAGCTCTACAACAAAGGTCAGAAGGCAGGGCTATACAAAATGACAAAGAGGAGGAGCAAAATGCACTCTCAGGCCCCGAACTCACCCAGAACAAGTGCAGGAGACAATAACATAGAAGAAATTGGAAATCACGCAACTGAAATCTCTGAAATAATAGCATGTGAAGTAAAGAAACAACTGCAGAAAGGTATGGAGGACATCAGATCAGAAATAATTTCTGAAATAAAAAAAGAAATGATAACTATAAGGAAAGAAGTACTAAGTGCTTCTAAAGACACTGATAAAAAAATAGAGAATAGAAAAATCATGGAATCTTTGGGCAATACAAGAAAGAAATAGAATGCATGATACAGATTCAAAGCACTATACAAGCAATTAAGACCTCAGTCACAAACTGGCAAAACCGTTTCAATGAAAGTGAAAATAGACTTTCAGACCTTAAAGACACCATTGCAGCTAGTGAAGAGGTAAGAAAAGATCTCTTAATAACAACTAGAATGCAGGAAAAAATAATTCAACATCTGCAAGATGATGCAAAGACGGACAACATAAAACTAATAGGCATCAATGAGAAAGCAGTCAGTACAAATGATATAAAAGGAATATGGGCAGAGAGCCGGGCATGGTGGCTCATGCCTGTAATCCCAGCACTTGGGAGGCTGAGGCAGGAAGATCGATGTGAGTTTGAAACCATCCTGGGCTACCAAAGTGGGCTCAAGGCCAGCCTCAACTGCACATCGAGACCCTGTCTCAAAAAGACAAAAAAAAAAAAATATGGGCAGAAAACTTCCCAAATATGGGGAAACAAAATTTTTTTGGGGGAAACAATTTGACATTCAGATAACTGAGGCATACAGAACTCCAAGTAGCATCAACCCAATTAAAAACACACCCAGACATGTAATAATCAAGATCCCAGAAGTTCAGCACAGAAACAGTATACTAAAAAGCCACTAGAGAAAAGAAACAGATCACATTTAAAAGAAAATCCATCAGAATAACAAGAGATTTCTCTTTACAAATCATCAAGTCAAGAAGAGCATGGAGCACAGTACTACACATCTTTCAAGAAAACAAATTCCAACCTAGACTGCTATACCCTGCAAAACTCTCTTTCAAGTATAATGGAGAAGTGAAATACTTCCATGACAAACAACTAAAGAATTTCATGATGACAAAGGCAACCCTATACAGTTGAGTAAAAGATATTCTTTTTTTTTTTGTCTTTTTGAGACAGGGTCTCACTGTGCAGTTCAGGCTGGCCTTGAGCTCACTTTTGTAGCCCAGGCTGGCCTCAAACTCGCACCGATCCTCCTGCCTCAGCCTCCCTAGTGCTGGGATTACAGGCGTGCGCCACGACACCCGGCTAGTAAAAGATATTCTAGAGAGGGATCAAAATGACCACAGCTCCATGAAGGAGAATGTAAAGAACCCACCAAATAGGGCAAACAATTAAACACAGGACAAAAGAGGTATACAACAGCAGTCTTTCAATTATTCTTTTGTATACAGCAGCAAAATATTTCCATCAGTATATTCTACAAAAGGACTTCTCTTGCACCCTATGAGTCATAATTCTGTCTTGGTCTACAGGGTGGATATCAAGGAAATAGCAGTAGCTCAGTCCCACAAGTGACACCTTGCCACCCTAAGTATCATGGATGCTGTCCAAGTACATGACATACTAGAACTTTGTGTGACATCCTGTCTCCAAACTGTTAGAAGTTCTGGCCATATATTTGCCATTTCAGTATCTATGTTGTTTTATTCTTAGTAATTCTTTACTAACATGGAAATTTTTCCTTAGTTGGTATTTTTGTATATATTAACCAATTCAAATGGATCACAGATTTGTACATGTGATATACAACATTCTGGCCTCCAAGTTGGACTCATGATTTGATGTGAATTTTGGAATATTGTTTTGAAATATTTTAATTTGATTTAACTTATTTATTTAGTTTTGCAGGACTGGGGTTCGAATCCATGACCTTGCACTTGCCAGGCAGGCACTTGTGCCATGGAGCTATCTCCCCAGCCCCTGAAATATTTTAATTTTAATTAATTTCCTGAACATTATTTCTCTCTCCCTTTTTTTTTTTAATGCAGGACCAGGGTTCAAACTCATGACCTTTTGCTTTCCAGGCAGGCACTTGTGCCACAGAGCTATCTCCCCAGCCCTTCCTGAACATTATTTAAGTATAATTTTTGTTTTGATTCATACTGTATCTTTGACTTACGATCTACATATAAGACACAGCATATTTTCTCCTAGTATTAGAAACTTTAAAAAGAAAACAAATGTGCCAGACATGGTGGCACACACCTATAATCCCAGCACTTGGGAGGCTGAGGCAGGAGGATCAGTGCAAGTTCGAGACCAGCCTGAACTACAAAAGTGAGCTCAAGGCCTGAACTGCATAGCAAGTCACTGTCGCAAAAAGGCTAAATATAAAGAAAAAAAGTTTGTACTGTTGGGGCCTGGCAGGATGGCTCAGTGGTCTAAAGCGCCTGCTTAGGAAAGCTTGAGCAGCTGCAGGGACTGCGGTTTGATCCCCGGCACCACATGCTGCACCAGCCCTGCCCTCAGGACAGGCTGAGCTGGCCATAAAAATAAATAAACAAAAAAACAAACAAAAGTTCTGAAACAAGGAAAAAAAAAAGTTTGCACTGTTATTGTTTAGACAAGATATCAGGTCTGTACCTTGTCCTCTGAGTAACTACTATGAATATGCACTGCCTTAATTATTGTAACTATCCTACTGACTTGCTTTGAAACTGCTTCATTGCTGCTTTTTTTTCCCTTCAAAAAAAAAAAAGCTTTACAAAGGACTTGTTTCAAAAAGCTAGAACTGTGTCAGGTTTTTCCACAGGCTCCTTGCCAAGGTTTCTAGCTAGATGATCCCACCCCCCACCACCCCTCAGTGCTCCTAGGTGGGGCCTGGATCTTGTGGGGTGACATTCATCATGAAGTGAGTCCACAGATCACTTCATGGCCAATGCCTCAGTTAGAAGAGGTGGGGCACTGGGGTGTCTGTCTCCTTCCCAGTCTCTTGGTCGCCGGTCTCCATGTTTCCTGGCCTTATGAAGGGAACTATTTCCCTGCCATCCTCTCTGCTGTGCCCCAGCTGACTAGAAGCTGAAACCTCTACAAACAGTGAATGAGAATAAACCTCTCCTCCACAGCTGTGGATATCAAGCACCAGGTCTCAGTGACACAACAAAGCAGTTTAGATGTTCCTGTATCATGTTTGTACAAAGCAGCACCAACGTCCACTGGACAGTGCTGCCTGAGAGACCTTGCTCACTTTTGTTTTTTCTTTTGCTCCAGATGCCGATCCCACTCCAAGTCCAAGACGTCATTCACATCCTGGACAGCAAATTTCACGTACTGATGGAGGCGCCGAATTTCCTGTGAGAAAAGAAAAGAAAAAAGAAAAAGAGGCAAATGATTCATTTTTCTGCTAGTTTTGGGGGATGACATATGAAAATAGTAAAAAATAACTTAAATATTTCTATATTGGGAACCATAATGAACAAGAAAAACCTAATAGGTTTAATACAACCATTAAAATGTAATTAAAATGAGAAACAGAAAACCAGCTCCTTCAGCTGGGACATGGAGATGGCACAAAGGGAGGAGTGTGGGTGTCTACAGCCCTGGGGAGCAAGTGTTCTCCCCACTGCGGCTCCTGGCAGGGCTCTTGCGAGGGCCAGGAATTCTCTGCTGCACTCAGGTATGCAGAAGGCACATCCACTTAGCTTTGTTCTCCCACCCACGCCATAACTGTAATACACATGAGATTTTCCTGCAAAACAGTGCTGAGAATAATTCTGAGCCTGCCTATTCATAGTATCCCACATAGAAGTCATCTCTCCAGTCGAGAAGGACTCGCTTCTCAAAAGCAAATGTAGCAGCACCAGAAAAATTAATTTACCTTTATCAAAACTCTCACCCATGCAACTACTTTAGGCTTATAATAACTTGGGCCACTGGTAACTTTCAGCACTATGCCCCTTGACTCTAAAAGTCAAGATAAAGCATCAAGTTTACCAATGGGGACCACGGGCCAGTTTTTACACGTGGGCAAAGATTTAATTAAATCTTCTAAAACGTATTTTTAAAATTATTCCTGGATAATGGCAGATGCCCCAACAGAAAAACAGAAAATGCCATTTAAGAGGAGCCAGGCTGACTCAGGAAATGTGGCAGGAAGCTCAGCAGCCAGCAGAAACTCTGCCCGACACTCAGTGACTCACGAACTGTGGAAGGCCCTTTCCCTTGGCTCCTCCGATGTGACCGTCCCCAGGCTGCTGGCAGGAGGGCTTCTTCTCTGGGATGCTTTCTCACAGCCATCACAGACAGTTACTCCAGCCAGCAAAAGCCAGCTCCTCTCACAAAACTTCATCTCAACCCTTCTTCTTTTTTTTTGTTTTTTTGAGACAGGGTCTTGCTATGCAGTTCAGGCTGGCCTTGAGCTCACTTTTGTAGCCCAGGTTGGTCTTGAACTCACACCAATCCTCCTGCCTCAGCCTCCTGAGTGCTGGGATTACAGGCGTGAGCCACCACACCCAGCTTCAACCCTTCTTCTTTACTGTATTTTTATTTTTATTCTTTCGACACTGGGTTTCACATGCAGCTCAGACTTATAGTGACCCTCCTGTCTCAGCCTCCTCAGTCCTGGGATTACAGGTGTACACCACCAGGCCTTGGTTTCAGAACTGGCATGGCATGCCTGGGAATCTGGGACCACCGCATGCAGTACTCAGGACTGAACTAGGGACTGCTTACTTGCCGGGCTGGTGCTTAGACTGCCAATCTATCTCCACAACCCCTTGAGCTCCTCTTTTCTAAGGCTTAGCTGCACTCTTGCTGGCAGTCCATGGCAACCCACCCACGTTCAGCTTGTGTCTCCCGCTGGCCGCTGGTCACCCTGGTGAGGACTGAACACCACAGCAGAGCAGCCACCAACACAGATTCAGTTGGCTGCCTAGACTCAAGGACTGGGCAGCTTCGGCACCTGTTTCCTCGTCTTTGTACTCAGTACAGACCACCCAGCATTTCCTACTTAATACTGTGACAACAGTTACTCCTTCATGAAGTAAGTGTCCCCTGAAGCCCTGTGCTTGCCTTAGTGTGGAAACAGAGCACTAGAGAAAAGGGCATGTGGGGAGCAGAGAGGTGGCGCAGTGCGGGGCACCTGATGGATGGCCTGGAGTCAGGAAGCAGTAGGGACTTAGAGAGTGGCAAAAGCAGCAGTGCCCATCCTTCTGGGTGGAGAGCTCCCTTTCCTATCTCCCCACTGCCCAGCAGGCTTAAAGGTATCAGGGAGCTGGAGCTGGGGAAGTAGCAGCCCGCAGCCTCAAGTTCTCACAAGCAGGAGGGACTCATCATCAGCCCAGAGGCCTGCGTCCAAGGCACAGGGGCCCAGGCTGCCTGCACACCCACTCACTTCAGACAGGAGTGGGGAAGACGAACCTTGAACTACAGTGGCTAGAGTGAACAAAAAACAAAAACGAGACCCCAGCTGGCTGAAGAGAAGGAATTAACAGCTGGTGAGAAAGCCTCAGTACTCAACTCTAGCACACAGGAGTGAGCCCTGGAGCAGCCGGTGCCAGGTTCCAATTCTGACCTCACTGACTGGCTGTGGGCAGCATGACGGCCTCGGCCTTGGAGGCTCAGTTTTTCTATCACTTCCCTTGCAGGGCAGTTGGTACTAAAGACTAAAAACAATGCATAAAAACACTTAGCAGATGAACTGGCTTCAAGAAATAGTTGCTACAGTACCTGTTCCAACAGTGTTCTCTAGCATGTTTAAGGTTTAATAAGGAAATTTACTTTTTAAAAAAATTAATGGCAGAAGTGCCATATTCTCTGCCATAGGCAAGAAGTGTAGTGTGTTATCAGGAGAAAGTCAACAACTCCATCAGGGATGGTGACACAAAGCCATGGCCAGAGGAAGATGGCAGCAGCTGCCCCAGTGGCTATGGTATCCTCCCTAGAATGACAGAGCTTCTCCCACCTGGAGCTGAGCTTCACTTCTGGGGTCCAGTGGTCTCTTGTAGAGCAGATAGAGGTACCCAGAGTCGTGGTTTCTCCCATCCTGCTCTCTGGCTTCTTCTACACCAGCAAAGCCCTCCAGCAGGGTTGTCTTCAGAGTGCTTATGTCTCCATGAAGAGACTAGAAATAAAGAGCAAGAATGTTTTAGGTCAGTCCCAGCACTCAGGAGGCTGAGGCAGGAGGATCGTTGTGAGTTGGAGACCAGCCTGGGCTTCAAGGTGAGCTGAAGGCCAGCCTGAGCTGCATAATGAGACCCTCTCTCAAAAGAAAAAAAAAAAGTCTTACAGCAAACACTGTATTTCCAAGTAGTAAAACCTGTCCGTCTGAATCAAGCAAAGTGGAGTTTTTCAAACACTGTACAAGAGAAACAACTTATTCACATATCTGTTCACTTTCACGTTCATAGAGAAAAAGAATTTTACTGCCTGGAAAAGAAAACACTAAAGATATTTTTTCTTAAATTATTTTTTATCTTCATGAATAAAACATTTTGGCTGGGCGTGGTGGCACAACTGTAATCCCAGCTCCCAGGAGGCCGAGGCAGGAGGATCGTTGTGAGTTTGAGACCAGCCTAGGCTACAAACGAGCTCACGGCCAGCCTGAGCTACATAGCGAGACTGTGTCTCAAAAATAAATAAATAAATAAATAAATAAAAGTATTCCAGTGATGGCAATTGGGAAGCAGGAAGTGTCTAAGAGTGCTGAGAGTACCCGAAAGATTCTGTCATTTTGGGACCTCTGGAGCATCCTTTCCAGCATGCTGTTGAGACCAGAGCTTCTGAGACTGTGCACAACTTTGTAAGCCTCAGTTCCCTGGCAAGGGTGAAGTGCTTGGCATAATGCCAGGCACGTGGGAACTAGTGACGACAGGACCTGTGACAATACCTGTGCACAACACAATTAACAACAGATACCGGGCACATTGTACTGTATATGCTTTTAAAATAGTCTTTTCCGGGCCTGGCAGGATGGCTCAGTGGTCTAAAGTGCCTACTTAGGAAAGCTTAGGCGGCTGCAGGGATCGCGGTTCGATCCCTGGCACCACATGCTGCGCCAGCCTTGCCCTCAGGGCAGGCTGAGCTGGCCATAAAAATAAACAAACAAAAGTTCTGAAACAAGAAAATAAATAAATAAATAAATAAAATAGTCTTTCCCTTTAAGGCAACAACACAGGTAACAAAATTTCCAATGTACCTAAGTTACCAATCACAGTCAACTTTATGGAGTGCTAAGTAGGTGTCAGAAGGTAGAAACAGCGGCCCCATCCTACAGATGAGAAAGCTGAAACAAAGTAGCTGCGTTGACTTGCCTTGTCACGGGAGCAACCAATCCTCTTATGCCTAGTGGTCCACTTATGGAACAGCACATAACACTAAAATCTAATAAAAACTATTTCTTTCAAATTTTTTGTTCTTTGAATTCTTCTAGGTAACATTTAAAAGTTTCATGCAAATTTTCAGGAAACTGTGATTGCTGGCATAAACGGGCAAAGTGCTGCAGGCAGGATGTGAACGCAGCTTATGCCTGGTGAACTACACGACACATAGACGCCAGCACACGAGTCTGCCCTGGAGGAGCGAGGAGAGTGGGGGCTCCAGGTGCAGCTCCACGCAGGCCCAGCGTGGCCACACACGCACCTCTGTGGTCTCCTTAATCTCGAGAAGGAAAGTGTGCAGGTCAGCTGATTCTGTGCGAAGCATCTGCATCTCCTCCGGGGTGCCCACCTGGAAGCAGGCTTTGGTGGTCCGAGCTTTCAGCTCCTCCAGCTCCTTCTGGAAGTGTGCAATCTGCACGAGCCACACACAGAGAAAGGACTCCATCTGAGTGGCACACGGTGACAGCAAGGCCTCCGTGCTGACTCACAGGCAGGCTCCCGTGATGGCCAGGCACCACTGCTAGGAGCAGAGGTAACAGAGGAGGCCGCACCCAGGACCACTCTGGTCTCTCAGGCAGCACCACCACTCCCTGCCAGGAAAAGCCCTGGGAATAGACTCACCTCTTCTCCAATCCCAGCCAGCACAGGGTCTGAATCTTTCCACTGATGCCCCTGTTTTTCTATGACAGGAGGCTGCAGTGACTTGGGCTGCAATGGAAGGCATAAGGTTTCCAAATGCGGCAAGCTGCAGTGTCAGGAAGCCATTGCTGTACCGCACCTTGTGCCCTCCCCTCACTCACTGGAGCTCACGGACTGTACTCAGGGGGTGGAGAAGCAAGGAGCAAAGCAAGGGGTCCTGCGGCTCAGTACCAAGCCACGGAGCTGTACACACATTACGTGGACCTTATTGAGGTACATTATGTATTAACTGAAACATTAAGATAGATAAATGTTGGGGGTGCCAGGGAGATAGCTCTGTGGCACAAGTGCCTGCCTGGAAAGTGTAAGGTCGTGAGTCCAAACCCCGGTCCCGCCCCCCACCCCCAAAAGATAGATAAATGTTTTTGGCAAATATACTACAAACTTTCAGGTCACACAGTCCTACTTACTACTTCCGAGATCTGAATTCTAAAACATGGAAACTCATTTCATTAACAAGCATGCTTAGGTAAGACGTGAATAAGCGCAAGCACTGTAAGCCGAGCTGGACACACCTGAAGAGAGCCAGCCTTCGTCACTGGCGGGGCGACCCTGGGTGACTTCTGCACCATGGATGGCGCTGGACTCGGACTGCTCTGAGCGGATCGCACTGTTAGCAAACACGTCAGTCAAAAGAGCAGGGTTCACTCTAGGCTTTCCCCACAACCCTTCCCCAAATCTAAGAAAACAACTGCTATACTGTTTGTAGCTCTGCTTTCACCTCCTTATACGCCCCCCCCCCCCACAAAGAAGACAAGGACGATCATTTTGCTCTAAGAAAGCATGCGCTGCAATTTCGGATGTGCAACGCTTGGGTGTACATATTGAGCCAGGGCACTAGGAATGATAAAACAAACACTCAACTCGTGAACCATTTTTTAAAAAAATGTGTTTGGTACAGGGCATCCCCATAGTGACCCTCCTGTTTTCAGCCTCCCCAGAGCTGGAATTACAGGCATGTGCCACCATGCCCAGACCTGTCACTGGCTCAGCATGTGATGCCAGGAATTGAACCCAATCCCTGAGCTATTTCACCAGCCCACCAAACACCTTTAGGACTCATATAAAATGGGAGCATAGGGTCTGGAAGGATGGTTCAGTGGCCTAAAAGGCCTACTTAGGAAAGCTTAGGCAACCACAGAGACCGTGGTTCAATCCTCCCAGCACTGCATGCTGCACCAGCCCCACCCTCAGGGAAGGTTGAGCCAGCCATAATACAAAAATAAATAAATAGATAGATAGATAGATAGAGCCTCTTTTTAAAAAATGGGAGTGTAGCTCAGGCATTGAAGCACATCCTTGTAACCGGCTGTATAGGAGGCAGAGGCAGGAGAACTACAAGTTTAAGCCTGGCCAATTTAGTGAGACATTGTTACAAAATGAAAATAAATAACAAAGCAAAACCCAAACAAAACAGAACAAAAGGAAGGTGGACAAAGTGGTGCACACCTGCAATCCCATCACTTTGGGAAGCTCAGGCAGGAAGATTATAAATTCATTCCATTCTGTGGAACTTTGTAAAACTCATTCTCAAAATAAAAAATAAGAAAAATTAAAAAAAAAAAAAATAAGAAAGGTCTGGGGAGCAGGCATGGTAGTGCCACACCTGTAATCCCGGGACTCAAGGAAGCTGAAGCAGGAGGATCCACAAGTTAAAGGCCAGCCTGAACTACACAGCCAGACCCAGCTTCAAAAACAAAAACAAAAAAGAAAACAAAGAAATGCCTGGCAATATAACCGAGAAAAGGACCTATGTTCAATCCCCCACACTGTAAAAATTAACAAATAAATAAAAATAAATAGGAATGAAGTGTAGCTTAGGGACAAAGCACTCTCCTCGGATGCAAGAAATCCTGGATTTACTTTTCAGCAGCAAAAAATAAAACAAAACATGCCACAGTGCTGCTGGCAGCACGCAGGGTTCAGGAGGCTAGCCACATGGCCTACCCAGACGCCCCAGAGGGTCTGCCTGCACCATTAGGAACAGGGTCAAAGTTGAAAGCCCAGTAGACCCAGCAAGATTCCTTTCACCTAGCAGAATGTGGAATTCTCATGACCCTCTGGGAAGCTTTCAGACATGTCTCCCCCATGGCATCACCTGGGGAACTTTCTAAAAACACACCAAAAATCCACCCCCAGGCTTCATCCCCCAAGACTGATTAAAGTGTAGGGAGCAGCAGATCCCCTGTAACTCTAATGTGCAACTGGGACTAGGACCGAATGATCTAGGGCCTCCGACGTTCCAGAGCAATGACAACAGCGGTGGGCAGAGAGCTGGGTGGAAGACGACATGATATCTGTGTGCTAGGGCTCAGCCTTTCCCTCCTCAGCTACAAACGGCGGGCAAGAACGGTCAAGCTGTGTTTGGGGCCGTAGACAGGCTGCTTTCAGAATGTGATGTCAAGTTGGGACAGCCCTTCCTCTGAGCAACGGGTAAGGAATAAAGATCTCCGGAATTTCACAGCTCCACAGGTGCTCATTAGTTACCTAAACAAAAGGAGTCCTAATTTTCAAAATCGAAGACTGCCCTAGTACACCTGGTGAGGTGTCACTACACTCTGAAAATAACAAACTCCACAACTGAGACGATCTGGCAAACACAGCCTTACCGAAGTGAGCAAGCTTAACGTCATCTGTATCAGGACACATGCAAACAATGTCGTGGGACTTGAGTGCCCATGTGCAATTCCTGCCCCAAACCTTCACCTTCAATCTCGTGTGCAAACAATCAAACCCAAACTGAGGAACAGACCCAAAACTATCAGCCTGCACTTCTGCAAACTTCAATGCAGTGGGAAAGAAAGGTCTAAAAATCTATGGGAAATAAAAACGCATGTGAGGCTGAGAAAGAATGGATAAAAACAACACAGCTTGTGATCTTTAATGGGCTCCTGGTTTCAGGAATGCCATAAAGAACATTATAGAGGCAGAGTATGGTGGCGTGTGCCTGTAGTCCCAGCACTTGGGAAGCTGTGACGCGAGGATCACCATGAGCTGGAGGACAGCCTGGGCTACATAGTGAGTTCAAGGCCAGGCTGAGCTACACAGTAAGATCCTGTCTCAAAAAACCAAAAAAACACCATTATTGGGATGAGTGTGGAAAGATGAAGTCTGGATCAGGCATTAAATTTCCCAGGCCTGATAACACACTGTGCATGGCCTTGTTTTTAGGAGATAACACACAGAGTGGCTCAGGAGTAGTGTTTCCGAATGTTTGGGGTTGTTTCTGAAAAAAACTGGCATGAAAAAAGCCCACAGGAAAAAGGGCCAGGCACGTGTGCCCAGGAGTTCTGTAACACACCTCACTACCACCACAGCCTTTCATTAAAAGGTGCAGACAGCACAGCTGACGGGCCCCAGAGCCGGCAGGCGCGTGTCACCCTCGGTGTCAGGCAGCTGCCCGAGAATGGTCAGGGAGGAGCTGGGCAGCTTGCGAGCCATGGTGATCCTCTGGCTCTCAGTACAAAGCCCCACAGTGCTAGTGCAAGGTGCGGGAAGTGAGGAGAAACAGTCATGTTCAGCTGCTTGAGCAAGGCCTCTAAACCCCGAGTACTTTTCACATGTGAGTCATACCTGAGGGTGCAGAAGACCCTGCAGGCTTCGGAAACATGGCGCTGGACGGTGCCAGGAGAGGTGTGGGGTGGCTGAGCGGCCCCAGGGAGGCTGGTCTGGAGGTGGACGGTGAGGGTAGCACGGCCGGAGCATGTGGAGTGCTGAGGACGGGAGCAGAGGTGGCTACTGCGGTAAACCTGCAAGAGGCCACGCCACTATGTCATGACAGCTAGCTAATGACCCCTTCCTGCTGCCCACGAGCACCATCTCAGAACACTGCCCACAGGGCACGTGCGTTCAGCTACTGCTTACAGAGTCACTAATCACCTCATTATCTGTCTGAGACAGGCTCTTGCTACTGTAGCTCAGGCTGACCTTGAAATCCCTACACAGCCCAGGGTGGCCTCAAGCCCCCCACAAACCTCCCGCCTCTTGGAATCAGGATTATAGGAGTATGTCACCATATACCTGAATACTTAGAAATGCATGATTCAACTAAAAACATCAGTTAAGCCCTTGGCAGGAAAAATTCAGTACTCATCATGCCATGAAGAACTTACTCCCTAGTCTATAACACGGAGTAAGAAGGACATGGGGCCCAGGGAGGACTCCACTTGGGATAATCACCTCCCATAAGAGGGAACTAGACAAGGAAAGCGGACACCATCTTTGGACAGTTCAGCCTCAAGGGAATGGACAGTCAGCTCCCCCTCAGGAGCAAAGTCCTACACACAACCTAGGGGACCCTTGAGGGGAAGGCTTGTGAAACGTGATGGAGCATCAGTGGGTATGCAGGTGGCTATGTGTGACTGCATAGTAACAGCATGGTCCCTGTGGCAGGAACAAGGACAGGTGGGCAGGCAGCAGCCAGGAAACTGCAGGTGTGTGACACTCGGACATCTGCAGTCTAGCGAGGCACCTGTGGGAGAGCAGAGGGCACGCCAAGACTCTGGGGGCCATGAGAAGGCCTGTGGGCCACCAGGTGGTCTACAGGTGCACAAGCTTGCTGTGCTGGCTGCGTGGAAGGCAGCCAAGGGTGGATACAGGCAGGCGGCTGCCTTCTAGAGGCACACACTAGTGCTCCGTGGTTTTAAATAAAGCTAACACCTTCCTATGTAGTGTTAAAAAGCAGTGCACACTTAAATGTCAATGTCTAATCAAAGAACTAAGTTAAAGACCCATATGTTGGCTGAACTTTAGCCATTTCAAGTATTATTTCAGAAAAAGCTCCCCATTCAGTAACAGCTCAGGGACTCTAGCTGCACCCAACATGAGGGAGCCACTACATATCTTCTGCATGTCCTGCAGGGGGCACTGTGCACTGGCCACTTACTTTTCACTCAGGTTCACCTTGACTGCAGAGGACGTGGGCATGAAGGCAGGCTTCAGTCCCGAGCTTGGTGCAGCTGCACTAGACAGTGGGGTGCTCTCCAGGGTGGGCTTGAAACCCGAGGAGGCAAAGAAGGATGTAGTGGATGGGGCCAGGGGGGCAGCAGCAGGTGTGGTGGCTAGTGAGCCCTTGGAGGGTGGTGCCAAGGAAAAGGTAGGGGTGGCAGAGCTGAGAGTTGCTTTGGGGCCATCAGAGCCACTGGAATAGGGAGGGGGCTCCCCAGGGCCAAGCGCAGAGCCCTTCAAGGATGAGGAGCCAAAGGCAAACACTGCTGGGGCACCCCCAGCAGAAGACAGGGTGAAGTTAGTGGAGGGGGCAGCGGGCGACACCGACGGAAGAGAGGCAGGGGCTGCTGCTCCCGAGGTGTCCAGCTTCAGCAGGGACTGAGAGGAGGTTGGGGTGGTGGGAGTACTTCCTGCAAAGAAAGCAAGGAGAGAAAGGAGGAGGTTAACCCTGTGCAGTGGAGGTCCACCGGACAAACAGCAAGCACGGAGGGTGTGCGCGGGCTGGGTGTCGCGGTGCCCCACTGTAGTCCCAGCACGGGGGAGGCTGAGGCAAGAGGATGGCTGCAAAATCAAGCCCAACCTACAAGGCCAGCCTGAAATAGACAGCAAGACCCTGTCTCAAACAGAACAATGGGTCCATGGTTAAATGAAGCTGGAAAAAGTATTAGTTTAAGAAACCAGAAAGAGCTGGGCTAGAGCTGGTGTTGGACTCTCCAGTGCGAGCAGTCCATGAAGGAACGAGAGACTACTGCAATGGGGTCTGCAGGACAGGAGCTTGAAAGAAGCACCTGCTGACAGCAAAGACCCGCTGGCATGACTGCCCAGAGATCATGACACAGGGAAATCCATCCTAGTGACACTTCTCATTCAACAGATACAGACCAGGAGCAGTTTGATGGCACAGGGCCTTAATGCTGCACTGCATCTCCAACTCTTTTTAACTTATTTACTTACTTAATTTTGGGGGGAACAGGGTCTCATGATGTATCCCAGGGTGGCCTCAAAACTCAAAGTGATCACCCTGCCTCAGCCTCCTGAGTGAGGAGGTTACAAGTATATGCCACCATGTCTGGTCTTTTTGCATTTTTCTTGAGACAGGGTCTTACTAAATTACTCAAGCAGGGCTCAAACTTGCAATCCTCCTTCCTAAGTCTCCAGAATGTTGGGACTATAGGCATGTACCACTGTTGCAGGCTCTCACTACACAGTTCGGACTTGGGGTGATCCTCTTGCTTTCAGCCCTCCTGGGATTACGCGCGTGCACCACCACGCCCCATGCCCACTCTGGTCAGCTCAGCCTACCCTGGGAGTAGGGGCGTGGTAGCATGTAGTGCCAGTCCCTGCACCTGCCTAAGTTTACCTAAGCAGGTGCTTTAGTCAGCTGAGCTATCTCACCATCCCCTAGCCAACCTCTTCAAAGATACAGAGATATAAATCATTTCTATGCCTATTAGGTACCAACATGAAGAATATATTCCAGAAGCTAAGAAACACAGATGCTTTTGCTACTGAAAATATAACTCAACATGTGAAATCTATCACTACTACAACTGTTGATTCAACACAGGTGCCCTGGAATTATAGTTGGACAGAAGCATTAAGACACCAGGCAAGAGCTGCGACATGCTTCTCCCAGTTTCCTGCACTTATCAGCACACCGCTCTTCCCCCGCTCCACCTTGCAGGCTGAAGAGGCTCATGGGAAACAACGCTGGCTGTGTGTATCACACTCTGCTTCTTACAAGAGACCTGGCCAGGGCAGGGAGGGATAGCCCCAAAGGGAGCACCCTTCATATAACAGGATGTCACCATGTAACACTGGTAGTGGCCAGCCACCTCCTGGGTTACTCGGGTCCTACTGCTGTCAGCTGGGCACCAGCACCAGGGTGGCTCAAGTTCTGCATGCACCTTGCTCCATACCTGGGAGCAGTAAGAAAAGGCACTCCACTACAATGTCACGCTTATATTATGGGCCCTTACAGCCATACTCGCAGAAAGAAAACCTTATCATTAGTATACAGAATTTAAAAAGATAAATACTAGGGCCCGTGATATGGCTCAGTAGGCTAAGCACTTGCTTAGATAAGTGCAGGCCACAGTTTGATCCCTAGCCCCACCCCTGGGTTTGCTAAGCCAGTGATGGAATCTGAGTGTGGTGGCACGCCTGTAATCCCAGCACCTGGGAGGCAGAAATAAGGAGTATCACTATGAGTCTAATAGTGAGACCCTTTACTAAATACAAATAGAACTAATAATAATAATAACAATAAAGTAATAATAGCAGGGTGTGGTGGTGCATGCCTCTTATCCCAGCACTTGGGAGGCTGGGGCAGGAGAATCAGTGTGAGTTTGAGACCAGCCAGGATTACAAAAATGAGTTCAAGAACAGCCTGAACTGCATAGTGAGACCATCTCAAAATGACAAAAAGCAAACAAATGATAGTAACAATAACAATAATAATTAGAAAGGGCCACACAGGCCAGCCTATGCTCAGGCAAGTAGACTGGCCAGATGAGGGTCATAGTCTCTGTCCTCAGGGTACTTGGAGATTTCCTGTATAAACCCAGGAGGCCACGGACCTGAAGACTTTGGCTGCCGCTCGCCTTCTAGTGAGAGCCGCTCTGGGGTCCTGATGACAGACTTGGCCCCAGGATTCTGATTAATCATATAAAATGGACAAAGCACACCATCTGTTGAAAGTAACAGGAGCACTGGAACGGGAGGGAGGGTCTTCTCATCACCTGTGAAAGAAGAAACCCGTGGTGAGCCCAGAGCCAGGTCAACCCAATGGAAGGGCCTGGGTACTTTGGCACGGCAGGACCTCTCTGGCGTGGCCTTGGCAGCCTGGCATGCTCCACTTGGCAAGAGCGTCAGTCAGCTGTTAGCAGATGCCCACCGTGAGAGCACCCCACCTCTCCCTGCTCCCTCTCTTTACAATCTTGTTGCCCAGGAGGCAGGTCTGTGTCTCTTGGGCAAGATGGGGCTCTGGGGCACACTGGGTGTGGTAAGGCTGAACTCTGGAAAATACACAGCAGGACAGGGACAGGTACGTGAGGCTGTGTTCATTAACAGCTCCGTCCGTGGAGAAGTCAAGAGAATCACAGGAAATGAGCTGATGAGACCAAACGCGCCTGCCAGACCAGGGCAAACACAAGCAACTTCAGCTGCCCGGGAACAGCTCTCCATATGCAGCAACCGTGGGCAAGCTCTTTCTCCTACTGCACTGTCGTGGTCCAAGACAGCAGCTCTGTGCTGCTCAGAGCAGGGGCCAGGCCTAAGGTGCCAGCCATGGGGTGAGACTCTCCAGTTCCCACTCTGTGTCCAGTCCACATCTCTGTGCGGGCCCAGATGAGGACAACACTCTCCCTCCCCAAGGAGGTCCCTGGGGGACCTGCAATGGCAAAGAAGCCACACCCTAAACCCAAATGTTGCTTCTCCACTGGCTTCCAAAGCCAGCAGATGCACACGGACATGTGTGGTACCACCATGCTGCTCCTGCATCACTCTGAGGCAGAGTACAGCGTGCCCTGAGGAGCTCACTAACCCGTGGAGCCCCCGCCTCCCCCAAAGAGCAGGGGTCCACTCCTGCGCCAGCACTGGCAACACTCACTGAGGGCAACCTCCACCTGGTTGGTGTAGTCAATGGCCACCCCCATGGGCAGTGAGTCATCGCTCTTATCTGTCACAGGTAGCTCAGCTCGACTGGAGTCCTCCAGGAGCCAAGATTCCCAATTAATCTGTAAGCAGAAAAGTGCATGTTGGTTAGAGCTTTAGGTCAGCTCCTCCCAGCAGCAGAGACAAAGCCAGCTGCACCACTTGGCTCAGCTCTACGTGTCGGCTGTGAGGCTCTGACATGTGGAGGCTAGGCTGAAGGCCTCAAGAATCTCAGCAAGCCAAAACCAATCCCTCTACCGTTCCTGGTTCAACAAGGGCCTGTCTTGCGAACAATCCCTATAACACTCACTTTCTCACGGGGAACATCCCATAGTCGCACCCAGCCATGCACTCCACGCTTGCTCATCCAGGGATGGGGGAACCTCAGCCCTGTCCTCTCTGAACTATTTGTTTTGAGACAGTATTTCCCTATGTATCTCAGGCTGGGTTTTGGTTCACTATGTAACTGCCCTCAGTCTCCCAGTGATCCTCCTGCCTCGGCCTCCACATGCTGGGATGACCGGTGTGTGCCACCACACCTGGTTCACAGGGAATTTTTGAAGGACACTGGACTGCCTGTGACTGCACCCCGCAGTGTTAACACCCAGGCTGCCCACCTAGACCGATGCCCAGAGGGCACAGGTGGAGCCCACCTGAATCTCTAACTACATGGTTCGTTCCCTCACGGTGCTGCATGCGAAGACAAGGAAAACGCACCTGGTCACTCTGCCGGGCGATGATGCTGACTTCCGTGGAAGCTGCAGATGCTGCCAGCACTAAGTCCCTGAGGAATGAGAGCAGAAGACCAGACGGCTCATCACACCAACGATCAGTCTGACCCAGAGTGCCTGAAGGGGACATCTGTGCACCTCCTGCACATGTCTAGGAGAGAGGCCCCCACCCAGCTCCCAGGAGGGTGGGTCTAGGCCTAGCAGAGCTCTTTAGTCCCAGGACAAAGCCCTGGGAAGCACACTCACTGCCAAGCTCAGTAAGGACACAGAGAAAGGCTGGACAGAGCCCAGCATCCACCCCAATGCCTGGAGGCGTCACCAGGTGTGTGGTGTTCAGATAATCCAGCTTCCAAATGGAAACTGGCCTGAAATCCAGCTCCTGGGCCTCAGAGCACAGCACAGCCTGCACCACCATGCCCACATTCAGAATTTAAATATGTCCTTTTTTTTTTTTGTCTTTTTGAGACAAGGTCTCACTATGCAGCTCAGGCTGGCCTTGAACTCACTTTTGTAGCCCAGGCTGGTCTCAAACTCGCACTGATCCTCTTGCCTCAGCCTCCCAAGTGCTGGGATTACAGGTATGCGCCACCACGCCCGGCTAAATATGTTCTTTAAACATTAATATTTTCTCTTTTTGTGTGCAGAATCTCACTATGCTGCTTGGACTCATAGTGATCCTCCTGTTTTCAGACTCCCTATGCTCAGATTACAGGCATGCACCATCACGCCCGGACTCCATCTCTGGCTCAGTGTGCTCAGGGGCCAGGGCCAGCATGGCATGTGATGCCAAGGATCAAACCCTGGCTCCTGCGCTTGCCTAAGCAAGTGCTTAATCCACTGAGCTATCTCTCTGGCCCTTACACATCAATATTTTCACAAGTCATCGCTGAGTTTATTGAGAAAAACTGGATGTTTCAATGAATGCACACCTATCTACCATAAACTGGGGACACAGATAGACCTAAATGTGACCAGGACTGAAAGGGTGAGTGATGGAGAAAAGCGCTGCTCACCACTCCTCAACATAGCTGAGGTAGTAATGGTGCTGTCTCTCGGCGCAGCTGCCATAGCAGGGCTCCATGAAGTTCACAAAGATCTCCGGGTGCTTCTCTTCCTTTTTCTACAATGAGCAGAGCAAGAAAACTGTCTCAAGCCCAATTTCCCTTGAATCCCAGTTAACACCAAAGACAAAGTCTTCTGATTTGTAAGAGAACGTTCAAAGCCTATATACAAATGCACAGGTGCGACACAAAGGTGGGATTGAGGGGTACAAGGTGCAGGAATGCATCAACCGAGCTCACTCCAACTCCACTGTCACTCGGGCCCTCAGGACGTCCTTGGCCAGTGATTCAGCCTCTCTGCTACTCAGTTCTCAGTGCACAAGGATCTGCTAAGTTAGTACAGTCGGTTCCAAATGTAAAGTGCAATGGCTGCTACTCAGTATCTCTCCAGCAATCTTCGTGCTAGTGCTAACACGGGGTGCACACCTCCAACCTCAAATATTGCAGAGGCTGAGCCACGAGGATCACAAGTTTGAGCGCAACCTGAGCAATTTTGTGAGACCCTGTCTTAAAGTAAAAAACAAAAGGGGCTGAGGATGCAGCTCAGTGTGAAGGTGCTGGGTTCAATCCCAGTACAAAGAAGCCCTTCCCTCCACTTCACCACCACTCCCTCCCTCTCGCCACGGGGCTCTGCTCCATGGCTTCAGTAACAACCCATCTGCCTCCTTCTAGACATCCCCAATCACAACTCCTGCCAGCAGGACTGGCAGCTGCCGCATTCGGAAAAGCAGGGACTCTGCCTCGGCCACCTCTGCACTCTCAGCTTTAAAGCAAGGCCTCACATGCCATATGCATTTCTATAAATAAAAGACCTCTCAGTTAAGGTAATCTCTTTTCTTCCTACCAAACTTCTCACCAAGTTAACCTAGACTCAGTCTCTATAGCTTCAGGAGAAGCACGTTCCATCATATTCTTTTACCTCATGACTAAACCTCCAGTGGACACCCTAATTTAAGCACCAGGCCCTGAGTACAGAGCTGAAACTATACCCCTAAACTTGCACTGCACTGCCAATGAGTAAGGAAGTCTAAACCTAGCTCTCTACCTGTACTAGCACACTACTCTTGTCCCAATAGAAAGGCAGCCCTTCCTCACACGTACCGGAAGCAGCGCCATCACCACCTCTGGTGATGTCTCCAAGGTCCCATCTGCAGCCGCGTAGACGATGGTGAACACATAGGTCCCAATCCACAGCACGTCCAGCACTGAAAGCGCATACACCCGCTGCTCAGTAGGCGGTTGGACTGCAGCACCCAGGCTGGCAGAGAGCAGCTGATGCTAGATGTGACCACTATGGGCTATCAGATTAGCATACTTTAGAAAAAAAAAAAAATCCAAGTTCTACAGTGTTAGCAAAGGCCCAGCTTTTACTGGCTAGGTAATATTCACTGATCAAGGAGCCCAAACTCATCCAAAGTAGTCGCCTCTTTTATACTCAGGAGAGACTAAAGAATTTTTTAGCGGTTGGGATCTGCTTCAAGTCCTGCACCAAGACATATGGGGTCTCGACAGAGTCATTATGACACTGTGTGACAGGTGACACCAAGGGCCCCCTGTCCCCACACAAGGTCATCATGGTAAGAAAAGCAGCATTACCTCTCACGGGATGATCTGCCTCATAAAATGGAGGACAGGGAATCACTTTTTTTTCCTGTAAAGTCTGAAAGAGATTTGAAAGTATCAATGAAACAATGCGTAAATCAATAAGATACTATCACATAGAATCTATTCCCTTTGAAGCTACCTATCCCATCTCCCGAATTAGAGACTGAACCAAGAGAAATGCCTGCCTACCCCTAGGCATCTGTCCTAGAGAACGTAACACAGGGTGTGTGCAGGAAGGTACCGAGGTTGTTCAGTTCAACTGCGTTCACAGCAACAAAACCCCTGGCACGGCCAAACGGTGGTCTACTGAGCAGCTGTAAAGGGAATGAATATGCAGCAACTGCAGGGAAGACCTCGGAGATGCCCCTATGCAATCTAAAAAGCAGTAAAACTAAGCCTAAGACGGGATTCCACTTTTTGAGGCTAATGCTCAAGAAAGCACACCACAGCGTGGCAATGCAAGAAGCAAGCTAGGCATCGCGGTAGCAGTGCCTGTTGTGGGAAGCCACGCCCAGAGGTGCTTGCAGAGAGACATGTCCCAAGGGAACCTGTCAGTCATCCCTGACGGGCCAATGAGCGAGGAGCACGGCAGGGCAGCTTCCTCTTCCTGCGTCATCCCCGCCTCCTGTCTATATAAACCGCTCACACTTCCTCAATAAACGGGACTTGATCAGACCTTTTGACTTGTCCTCATTCTTTGCGTCTCCTGCCCTGTCTTTGTCAATCCCCACTTCTCCCCCAGGTACGAACCCGTTGAACGTCCCGCAGGCCGGGACAGCCTGTCACCCTAACTGCTGGAAGCCCGGGGCAGGAGGGTCACCTGGGCCCCAGGACTGGAGGCTAGCCCAGATAACACAGCAAGATCTGTCTCAAGCAAAAAAACTTCTTTTTTTTTTTTTTTGTCTTTTTGAGACAGGGTCTCGCTATGCAGTTGAGGCTGGCCTTGAGCTCACTTTTGTAGCCCAGGCTGGTCTCGAACTCGCACCGATCCTCCTGCCTCAGCCTCCCGAGTGCTGGGATTACAGGCATGAGCCACCACACCCGGCTAAAAAAACTTCTTTAAGTGACAAATAAAAGCCATCTCATTTATGCTATAACTCCCCAGAGAGGAGCCTGAGGGGGAAGGCATAGCGTAGGCCTGGAAGCCTGTGATCAGCTCCCCTACGTCACTTGGACAGATGTGCAGATTCTCTGGGAGTCAATTTATACTGCAGAGTATCTGCGAATATTCTCTCTCCTAAATGTCATACCAAGGACCACAGAGCACCGTCTGGTTTCTTTGTTGCCTGCAGTGGCACGAAGTGAACCCTGAAAGACAAGACTCCACTAAAAGACAGACACTGAGGTTTAACGCAGAGGGAGTCTGCGCGCCCTACCTCCTCTGTAGCTGCTTTCCCCATTAAGTGTTGCTTGCACAGAATGGACTAGAAATGTGAAGAGGAAGAGTCAGTCTGCAGAATGTGACCTACTTATGCAAACACTGAGGCCAGTGCAGCAGGGCTCCGGCTAACGAACGTGAGTGGGTACCTCTAGGAGGACAAGGGGGTGAAGACTTCCTCTCTCCTCCGTCATTTGTTACAGTGAGCATAATTACATTGTTACGTTACATATTACATTGTAGTACAATATACACATACGTATATGTGTGTGCATATATATTTGGGAGTACCAGGAACTGAACTCAAATAAATGTTTTGTTTGAGACAAGGTCTTGCTGTACAGCCCAGAACCACTTCACTTGACCTCACAGTAATCCTCTTGCCTCCAAGTGCTGGGATTATAGGCATGTGCTACCTCAGATAAACTACTTTTTTTTTTTTTTTTTTTTTTTTTTGGCACTGGCAATGGAATTCAGAACCTTGTGCTTGCCAGGCAGGCACTTATGCAGCTGAGCTATCTTCCCGGCCCAGATAAACTACTTTTTGACAGAAAAGAGCATCCAACATATTCCCAACCACTGCCAAAATAAGTAGGTAACTTCAGTAAGAGAAGTTCTGAAGGCCGAGGCAAGAACTCACAGGAAGGTACTGGACCACAGTTCCGTTCTGCTTTCCCACTGCCAGCTGCTTTCCCTTGGGACTCCAGCACACTGGGCAAGAAGAGAATAGAGCCGATGAGACGCTGAGGGGCAGGGCCGGCCGGCCAGAGGGTCAGAGCTGGAGGGGCAGGGCTGGCCGACCAGAGGGCCAGAGAGCAGCCCTGCAGTCACTGAGGCTGTGCTGTGCTGTGTCTAGCTGCTCCCTCAAAGCCCTCCAGCAGTCATGAGGTGGACTTCTAGAGTTTGTAACTGTTGTGGGTGTGGATGCTACCGCCGACCTGGGGCAGGTAGTCTGCATCACAATGAAAGGAGGGAAGAGAAGCTAGCTGCTTGAGCTGCTGCTGCTCCTCCCTTAGCTCTCCGCCCTTTGCTGCCACTGTGAAAGTTTGCTCTTTCCATGTGCCATGCTGCTGTGGAGCCAGCTGAGAATGGACTGAAACCTCCAGTAATTTTAAGCTAAATAAACCTTTCCTTCCTTAATTTTGAGTGTTGAGTATTTGTGTCAGCAACAAGAGAAGAGTAACTGAGATAGGCTGTCTCTGTCAGTCCATGGAGAACAGCGGGGTTGCCTGTGCCCAAAATAGGTCAAAAAATGGTGCGATCACTTTAGCCATGCGAGGCAGTCAGAACTTCCACGGGGCTGTGGAACCAAGTCCAGTGGGCTTTTCTAATGCAGTGCTGTCCAGAAAGCCACAGAACACAGAAAACTAGTCTTCAGATGAGAAAAGGAAGACAGATGAAGTTCTCAAGTACTAAGAAATCATTCTTGGGGCTGGGGAGGTAGTTCAGGGGCACAAGTGCCTGCCTGGCAAGTGCAAGGTCGTGAGTTTGATCCCTGGTTCCGAAAGAAAGAAAGAAAGAAAGAAAGAAAGAAAGAAAGAAAGAAAGAAAGAAAGAAAGAAAGAAAGAGAGAGAGAGAAATCATTCTCCCGCTCTTTGTTATTTCTAATGTTTTGAAACCAAGGGGCAGAAGACTTTAGGAGGACAGCTCTTTCTTATCCAAAAGCAATTATTCTCAAAAACAGTTCTAAGCGAGGTGTACTACAATATTTCTCTCCCCAGATAACACAAGTGCATTCAAATTAATTCATGTATGCTGTTTGACTTCAAGGACATTAGCTATAGAAATAAATACCCTCCACTTCTAATTTTAAAAACCCACACACAGCAAAAACCATCCACTTTTACTTGCAGATTAATTTTTAAATAGATTACCATTACTGTATGTTATGGAGTAAAAGCCTTTATTACCCACCAGATGTAACTGCCACCGTGGAAGGAAGAGTGGCACACACTTTCACCGCATCAGTGACTTGCAGGACAGCAATACTACCATCAGCCAGACAAACGGCCACCATGGAAGGGATAGTGGGGTTCCACTTCATATCAATCACCATGCCTCCAGCATCCTTCGAAAGCTTGTGATAGGCAAATGGGCGCTTTTGCTGTTTCGCCTTTGAAAATAGACACATAAAAGCAAGATAATTAATACACACACAGACATTTACTGCCCAAAGGAAACCAGCACAGACACAAGTCCTCTTAAATCGGAATTTACTCTTCCATTAACATGAAAAAGAGATCTGGCTCTACACAGCAATGTATTTGTTACAGATGACTTCAAAGGAACTTTGAAAATGGCAAACAATTACTCTAGCTGCTCGGAGGGGCTCCTGGCAGGAGAATGTATCTAAGTAAAATAATCAAAATGTGGCAGACACAACATGAAAATCGTGGTTCTGCTTCTTAATAGTGTTGGGACCTTGGGCAGCCACTTAATACCAGAAGTCTACCTTTCCAAATCTTGTCTACTATGTTAACAAGAAGAAGATACAAAAACCCTCGATATAATTGACTATTACCAACTACAGCACAGAGGGAACACAGCAGTCAGAAGCCAGAGGAAGAAAATGGGGGCTTCTCATACTGCATTTTTAACCCTCGGGCCTGGCAGGTCACCTAAGCCTCGTGGCTGGCTTCCTATGTATAAATGCAATACCACACCTTGAGTTAGGTGCACTTTGGAACTCTTCCCTGAAGTCCTCTCTCTCTCAGAGTTAAGGATTCTTTCTTTAGCCTGCATTTTAACCTAGAAAAGCCTTCAAAGGTCAAGTAAAGAAGCCTCCAAAAAGCAATTCCGCAGGAGGAACTCTCCACAGGTTCTCACTGTGGTGCCCTGACTTGTCACTCATTTGTTTACCTCATTTGAGAAGGTGCGCACGTCAAAAAAAGCAATGATGGAGCCATACTCCCCAGACATCATGCACACAGACAGTGTGAGGTTGTCGCAGCTCAGGGCCAGGTGATGCACTGGGAACTTCATAGGAACGAGCAAGCTCTGGACCTTATCAACTATGGAAACACAGGGGAAGAAGGGAAATAAAAAAAATGCCACACTTTACACACCAAGCCAAATTCCTCTACCCAATAATGGAAATCTGTACAAACATACCTCCCCCGATTACTAGTCATGCTAGGAAATCTTAACTTTCTTACAGTACATAAGTGCGCATTATAAATATGTAATAACCTCAGGGAGTGCTCCCCACACAGCCAGGGCAAACTAACCACGGCTGCTGCCCTTGTTCAAGACACTTTTGCTATAATGCTCAAACAGTACACATCTGTTTGGATGGCACTATGGAGCCAGCTAAGGAGACATGTAACAAAACCGTTCTAAACAGCCACAGCCCAAGCTCAACTGAGTACAAACAAAAGTTCTTTCTTCTGTGTTCAAAGGAGCAACTCCTCCGAGAAGTATAAAGGACCAAAGAGAAAACCTAGAGAGGTTTCCAGAGTGCTGCCTGGAACCTATTCTGCTGGAGTCCACCTGAGGCCCCACAGTTTTAGTCTGACCACTGGGGTGACTTCCTGGGGAAGACACATTTGCACAGCTCTCTGCGCTCTGCAACACAAGTCAAGGGACTCACCTACTTTATTGGGATCATCTCCAGCTTTGTTCTGAATAAGCAGGTTTTTAGTAGAGAAAACCTGCAGCCCGCTGGCTCCACCGGCAAAGAGCAGCCCGTACTTGTTGGATATAGCAAGAAGGTTGGAGCGTTCTTTGGGCAGCTCCTCAGGAGGGTCGAAGATTCGTACTTTCTTCAGTGCTCTAAACTGAAAATCCTGTATTGCAAGATCAATTTGAGGAAAACGGAAGGTGAAATCACGTCGTTACATTCCAGTGGACCTAATTCTAAGGTAGCAAATTTGTTATCTTGAGGCGAATGACTGTCTAAGCTGTCTGAAATTCTGCTTTTTGTGATGCCTCTGGAAGCACTCATTAATATTCATTCAATGAAATAAACAGAAAAAAATTCTAGAAAGGCCATTTTGCCTCATCTATCCCACACTGTTCTTTTCCTTTTCTGAATTCTTAGCTGTATGGTTTGAACCACCATATAGCTATACATTATTATTTATAATATTTCCTATCTCAGGGCCAGAGAGATAGCTCCATGGAGCAAGTTCTTGCCTGGCAAGTGCAAGGTACTAAATTCGATCCCTGGTTCAAAAAAAAAAAAAAAACCTTGTAAGAAAAAAAGCTTGTAGCCCGGCGTGGTGGCTCACGCCTGTAATCCCAGCACTCAGGAGGCTGACGCAGGAGGATTGGTGTGTGTTCGAGACCAGCCTGGGCTACAAAAGTGAGCTCAGGACCAGCCTCAACTGCATAGCGAGACCCTGTCTCAAAAAGACAAAAAAAAAAAAAAAAGCTTGTAAGTATAGTATTTCCTATCTCATGAACCAGTGTAGTGTGTAATAAATTACTGTTAAATACTAAAAGCAGCTGGGCATGGTGGCACACACCTGTAATCCCAGCACTTGGGAGGCTGAGGCAGAAAGACAGCTGCAAGTTCAAGGACAGTCATGACTACAAAGTCAGTTCAAAGCCAACCTGAGCCACATAGTGAAACACTGTCTCAAAGACATACATACATAAATAAAAATAAATATTGAAAGTATCATTCAAGGGGCTGGGGATATAGCTCCGTGGCACAAGTGCCTTCCTGGCAAGTGCAAGGTTGTGAGTTCGAACGCCAGTCCCACACACACAAAAAAAAGTATCATTTGACTGTACTAGAAGTTCTAACTTCCAGTGCAGTACTCAATACAGTGGTCCTTCACTTATCATGGAGGCTATGCTCCAGACACCCCCATGACAAATGAGTATCAGCGAGGTAGTGACATATTTATTTTAGCATTTATATATATTTCAAAGCTTTATAAACACTTCCCACACTTTTTTTGGTCGAACTGGGGATTGAACTCAGGACCTTATACTTGCTAGGCAGGCACTTGTGCCCCTAAGCTACCTCCCCAACCCCTTTCCTACCCTTGTAAAAACACTTCAATGTTCTTTCTTTCTGTGTGTTTTTTTTTAGGGAAGGGTCTACAGAGCATTCAGGGTCTTACTACTAGATCCAGACTCAGGGATCCACTTGTTTACAGCCTCCCAAGAGCTAGGATTACAAGTGCTTGTCTCAACTGCTGTCTCAGCGCCTGCTGGGGATGGGGCTGGCACAGCTTTCCTGGAATCAAACCCTGGTCCCTGTGCCCACTTACAGTGCTTTAATCCACTGAGCTATTTGGCCACCCCATTTCTAATGTTCTAAACTCATAAACCTATGTGTTTTTTGTTTTATTTTGGTTTTGTATTTTTAGGGAAAGGTCTACAGTGTGTTCAGGGCCTCACCACTAGATGGGACTGGTAGTGATTCACCTGTTTACAGCCTCCCAAGAGCTGGGATTACAGGTACCCCACAATGCCCTGTCTCAAATCTATGCAATTTTAATATATATACACTTATGGTACTGCAAAATCCCATGATATAACAAAAAATCTGTGATAAATAATTTGTATTAATATTTTTTGAAAACCTGCAAAAGAGTGAGGCTGTGAAAGTTGAACCGTGAAATATCAAGGGAACACCATAAATATGCATTGAAACAATTTCAGAAAAGATAATCAAATAACAAGAACTGGCTTTTCTTTATCAGCTGCTCAAAAATCCCATCACAGAAAAGAATACAGTTAACCCTGAGCACTCAAAACTTATTAAAAGCCAGATAAGAGGACATCTAAAATGCCAATCTGTAGGTGGTGTGCACCTGTAACCCCAGCCTCTTGAGAGACTGTAAACAGACGGATCACTATGAGTCTGATCCAGTAGTGAGACTTTGAACACCCTGTAGACCCCTCCCTAAAATTAAAAATAAATAAATAAAGCAAAGCTGCTGTGCATGGTGGACCACACCTATACTCCCTGCACTCTGGACGCTGAGGCAGGATTGTGAGTTTGAGGTCAGCCTAGGCTACATAGTGCAACCTCATCTCTGGGAGGCATGCAATCATTTACTGGAGTCAAATTCAACAGTTGGGTTCAATGTCGACTCTATGGGGAATCTGACTTGGTTCATGACCAATTCAGTTTGTAGCCAGAATGTGGAGAGAATTAAATTCACGAACCAAGGTATCACTGTAAATGAAAACACAAGTCCAAGCTCCTTAAGAGGCAAGAGGGCCACACATGGCTTTGCCACTGTTTTGCATCCTCGCCTCATATCTGGTTCCTTCTCACAGAGGGTCAGTGTCTCTGCTACAGCTGCTACCAGCCCTGCCCCTATTTTCAGTTTTCATTTCCTTTAATTTTCATGTTCCTGTTAGACACGAGTGGCCGGAAACTTTCCCCACTCTTCTGCCAATGCCCCTCTGTCAGTCTTTTAAAGATGTATCAGCATGTTTTCAAAGACTACTTTCAGTCCATATCAACACTACCCGTTAAGCTGGGCGTAGTAGCGCACGCCTGTAATCCCAGCACTTGGGAGGCTGAGGCAGGAGGATTGGTGAGAGTTCGAGACCAGCTTGGGCTACAAAAGTGAGCCAGCCTGAACTGCATAGCGAGACCCTGTCTCAAAAAAGACCAAAAAAAAAAAAAAAAAAAAAAAAAAAAAAAAAAAAAAAAAAAAAAAAAAAAAAAAAAAAAA
>PVJA010017425.1:0-41622 GCA_004027025.1 Myocastor coypus | reverse complement strand
GTTTTGTTATACAGGTCTTGCTTTGACTTGCCCCTGACCACCCAGCAAGAAAAAAAAAATGCTTAATTACAATGCATGAAACGAAGAGCTAGATTGGTGAGATGAGCTTTAGGAGGCTTAGATTCAATAGCCTCCAACATTACAAGCTTCACTGGTGGCCCACTGCAATTGCAGAACATTTGACTGTGTATGTACCTGCTTCCTCTTTGTCCAAAGAGAAGTATATTCTTTTCCTTTTTTTTTCTAAGCAACATCAATAGGGAGGTGGGTCATGACCACACACTGTACTCTGTAGAACGATTGTGAGCACAATATGCAATATGTCAACTTTCAAAAAAAAGAAAGGGGAAAAGAAAAAAAAAAGTAATGTTGATTTAAAAGGGCTAATGTTTAATTGTTTGATCAACCGTATATACCTATATGTATTAATCTAAACTGATCTGATGATGAAAATATGTAATATAACCACTGTTAAATTTAAACAATAAAAATATTAAAAAAAGAAAAAAGTTAGTAGATCATTGCAGTCATGCAGACAAGAAAATAACATGAATCTAGAAAATAGTTAAACGTACAAGAAGAAATTATCATATTTTAAATTTGTGTCACTAGTAAAAATCAACAGGACTTGATAAAGAGATCAAGGATGATACACGAGATGAGCACAACTTTTCACAATTGTCCATGTGAAGGCTGAAATTTTGTCAATAGAAAATAACAATTGTACCTCTGTACAGACATGTTCTAGGCTCACTTTTCTTTGGGTTGTGCAAAACCCTTTCTTTGGGTTTCTCTGCATAAAATGGGAAGATGCAAAATGAATACTTGGACAACTGAGAATGAATACTTAGAGAGAAGAGGAAATAAAAGTAGTGGTTATGGGAGGTATGTTTTGAAAATGCTGCAGATTTTGCAGTATAATATGTCAGCACTTGTGCAGTAATTGATGATCAGGAAAAAATAGATAAGACTATACAAGAGCAGATTTTAAAAAGGAGAAAAAATACTGGAATATATAGTATGAACATGCCAAAAGAAAACAGCATTTTTGGAAGAAAGGCATTACTGGGATCCTATCTCAAACGTGTTTAATACCAAATGCTGCATTACTCTCTGCAAACATGTTTAATGCCACGTACAGGAACATTTTGAAGAAAGGGGAGGATAAAATCTGGACTGAAATGGATAATTTATAGTAGAGACAGGGACGCATTAGACATGCTTTTTCAAGTATTTGACTTAGATACAGGGAATTAAAAAGACGAACAGAAACATGGCATAAAGAAACATGAATAAGATGTTGACTGAGCCAGCCATGTTGTTTGGTTCCTCCTGGCCAGCAGGCAAAAGTTAGACAAATAAAACAATAAACTTTGAAAAATAGTTAAAACTCATTTTTTTATTTTACTGCTTTTTAACCATAATTTTACCTTTATTTGATGCTTTTGGAATATTTCTACAGTCCCTTAGCATGTGTAAGGAAATACAAAGAAATAATTTAAAGAATGTTAGTGGAAAAAGAAAAAAAGCAAAGCCTTTAAGTCAAACAGTTTGATGCATAGTACCTCAAGAGATAACTGTGTTATGGAATTTCTACAGAACTATGTTCATGTGATGTCAGAGCAGGTTAACAACTGAGATTATTGGGCTTAGGAGACAGCTTAGCTGTCTAAGTGCTTGTCTAGCAAGTGCAAGGACCCAGATACTATCCCTGGTATTTCATTCTGTGCCAGTCCTGGGACCCCAAGTAAGCCATAAAAGCCACTAAAATTGGGTTTGGTGGCACAGGCCTGTGATCCCAGTGCTGGAGAGGCTGACTCAGGAGGATCACTATGAGTCTGAGCTGCATAGTGAGACCCTGTACCAAAAAATAAGATACAAAAAAATTAAAAAATAATAATGGAGAATATTAATTTTGGGGGCCGGAGAGATAGCTCAAGGGCAAAAGTGACTGCCTGGCAAGTGAAAGGTTCTAAGTTGGATACCTGGTTCCAAAAAAAAGAGAGAGAGACAATATTAATTTTTGTTCACTACTTGTCACATATAGCCATCATTGGCCTGTATAACATATCCACAAATATTTATATATCTATATAGATATGAATGCTTCAGTAGAAATAAAATAGCAAATCTGTGAATGTGATGCAGTGACTGACTATTAAGCAGGGCTCCATCCTGTCTGATGTTTATTCAAATTTTCACTCAAAGTGATTGGTATGCGCTGTACATGACCTACATGTAGTAACTGTTTCCGCTTCCAACAAAGAAGCTCTACTGCAGTGGAAATGTAACACTTATTTAGTCTCAACATCTGGGAATATTTTTAATATAGGTGAACAATAAGTTTTGCAATCAAGATAGAAGTGTAAAAGGCAGTACAGGATTGGTGTTATTCTAATTATTGATAAAAGATGGATGAGGTTAGTTCTTAAAGGTCTAGGTGACAAGAAATGCCATCAAATTGTTGCTTATAAAGTTCAAAAGAGATGATGATTTGAATATAATCAAACAGAAATATGCTGAGCAAAATGCAAAAAAGTCAAAGTGGCTGCCAAAGAATTAACTTTATTCTTCACTTATTTTTTATTTTGTGAAAGATGCAATTTTAGTGAGAGGGAAAAATCATAACTTTTCATAATAAGTTGAAATATTCAGCTATAACTTGCTTAATTTAATTGTAATTATTTGATAATTACAGTAGAATCATGAGAGTGAAATGCATTTCACTTTGGTAGAGATTAGTCAATCAATAATGTTTACTCTGAAAGTGACAGTCACTGTTTTATTTTCAGCACTTCAATTAAAAGCAGAGGGCCCAGAGAGATAACTCAGTGATCTAAAGTGTCTGCTTAGAAAAGATTAGGCAACCACAGGATCCGTGGTTCAATCCCTGGAATCACAATTTGTGCCAGCCCCACCACCAATGGCAGGCTGAATCAGCCATAATATAAATAAATAATGTTTAAGAAGAAGAAAAATAAATTAAGATCCGAATTTTTCAAGAAACAGATAAAGTATTATGAGTTTCAGTTAGTCAGTCTTTCTCATTAAAGTTGAAAAAAAAATTGAGGTGGGGGACGCTGCAGTTTCCAGGAGTTCAAAAATTAGTATAACTACAAGTACCAAAAGAATATAAGGAAAAAGTTTCAAATCAAATTAGTAAAGATGTTTTAGAGATCATTTAAAGATTAGTACTTGTTTCAGCTACTCTTTTCTCATTGCTGGGACAAATATCCCACAGCCAAAATGAAGGAAAGAAAGGCTTATTTAGCTCACATTTACTGGAGGTTTCAGTCCATACTCAGCTGGCTTCAAGGCAGAGTGGCACATGACAAAGAGCAATCTTTCATGGCAGCAACAAAGAGCAGAGAGCAAAATGGAGGAAAACAGCTACCACGGCAACAGAAAGTCTGTCTCTCTGTCTTATGTTGGATTCAGGCTATCCACCTCAGGCTTGGTGAAGTATTCACATTTATAAAACAGTACTAACACCTATAATCCTAGCCTTGGATCACCCATAATCCCAGTGGATCATGAGTTAATCACAAACTCTAAAACTCCTCACTCCATGACTGGACAAGGCTTTGGGTGGACAACTAGCTACAAACCATAGCAATATTGTTCATAAGATTAAAGCAGAGATATATTGTATCATAAAACTTGGAACATTTCTTTACTTCGATCCAGGAAAAAGAACAAGTCTAAATAAGAAGAAATAGGCCCGGTGGAATGGCTCAGTAGTCTAAGGCGCCTGCTTGGGGAAGCTTGGGTGGCTTCAGGGACCGCGGTTCGATCCCCGGCACCACATGCTGCAACAGCCCTGCCCTCAGGGTGGGCTGAGCCGGCCATAAAGATGAGTGAATAAACAAAGGTTCTGAAACAAGAATAAAAATAATAAATAAAATTAAAAAATTTAAAAAAAATAAATAAATAAGAAGAAATAACCTGGCATGGTGGCATACACCTGTAATCCCAGCACTTGGGAGGCTAAGGCAGGAGGATCAGTGTGAGTTTGAGACCAGCCTGAGCTACAAAAGTGAGTTAAAAGTCATCCTGAACTACATAGTGAGACCCTATCTCTAAAAGAAAAAATGAAAGAAAGAGAGAGAGAGAGAGAGAGAGAAAGAAAGAAAGAAAGAAAGAAAGCTGGATGAAGGGAAAAAAGTATATTATATAAAGGAAAAATTAAGCTGAATTCAATTGTGCCAATTGGCACAGCACAGAAGCAACTTATAAGAGGTTAAGTCATTTACAAACAGGCAGATATTATACATCCTCATTCATATGCAGAGAGTATAAAAGTTGATTTGCTATAAAAAAGACACTAGAATTGTAGTCATTAGAGGCTAGGAAGCATAGTGGTAAAAATTGGCAATAAATGTATTATGATGCAAAAACACTGTTATAACAGAAGCATACATTTTAATTTTCTATACTATATTAGTAGGGATACTTTATTTTAAAGCTATATATATATATATATATATATATATATCTTATAAGATATAGATAATAAAAGTTCTGTATTTTATAAAACACAGAAAGGTTCTAAGCATCTCAAATCAAGAAATGATTTTTAATGTGCAAGAAGTGCTAATAACATTTTTCATATAATATACATATACATTACACATCATCTGCCCCATATGTGTATATCAAATTGTCACAGTATATCCCACAAATATGTTTAATTATGTGCCAGTAATAAACATTAACATAACGGGCGTGGTGGCTCACACCTGTAATCCCAGCACTTGGGAGGCTGAGGCAGGAGGATTGGTGCGAGTTTGAGACCAGCCTGGGCTACAAAAGTGAGTGCAGGACCAGCCTCAACTGCATAGCGAGACCCTGTCTCAAAAAGACAAAAAAATAAATAAATAAATAAAAATAAACATCAACATAACTTTTGACAATTGTGTTACGTTCTTGAAAAGCAGCTATTAGTTATGTGATGGTTAACTTTTGTGTCACTGAGTGAGAAACACCCACTTGATTGGCTTCACATAGTTCTGGCTGTGACTAAATGGATTTATTCAGGATAGAAAAGTCTACATGGCTCTTTGTGGCCCTACCCCATAGGCTTATAGCCTGAGCAGAATTTTTTAAAAGGAATAAAGAAGGTAGGCTTATCTCTGTTTCTTCAGAGAAGTTCCATCTTCATCTTTTCCTCAGAGTGGGCCCTTCCAACCAGTAGACTCTTCTGCTCTGAATAAAGTCTCACAGGATACTTCAGTGAGTTCCAGAAGCCTTCAGCCTTGGTTGGATCCCTCAGATCCCAAAGGCACTGACAGCCCTTTTGCCCTCTTCTACTTTTGAGGCAGCAGCTCTGTAGGTGAATGCTGTAAGCCTTATAATATATTTCTGTTTCTCCGGTGACTTCTGGCTGACATAGGCTACCTCTGTATAAGTGTGAAAAATAAGAAATGTTACGCTGGTCATTTAGACAATTTCTTATAAATCTTAAAATGCTGATGCACGAAAAACAAAAACTATTTTTTCACACAAACATATTAATTTGCCCCCTATTTGCTACCTTTCTTCTTTTGGTGTCTCTTCATTAATTTTGCTAATTTCCACTCTGTATTCCATTATTTATGTACTCACAACAATCTTCAGTCTCTCACCACAGCAAAATCTGGTTCACTCCCATTCGCAGAACTCTGCCTCTGCTTCCATACATGAAGCTCACGCTACACGAAGTAAAACTTTAAATTTCCTACTTGGATTTATTTTTACATTTGTACTGCCTGGGATACTCTTTTTCATCCTTCTCTTTTAATCAAGTCTTGTTATTTTAAAATAAATTTAGCCTCAGGATAGCTGCAGATTTTCAGTCCCCATGTAATTAGCACAACCTTATTTTGTACTTTAACTGCAAGCCTAACGTAGGAGTTACATTTTTTAAAAAAAGAAAAGAAACAAAAAGCTGGGCTCCATCCAGGTTAGCCACAGAGGGTCAGCTTATTAGAGTTATACCATAAGGCAAACATGGAGCCATCACAAAGGGGGCTGTTTCTGTAGTCCACTTCCTTTTTCTGTCCATTAATGCTGTCTGGCCAGATTAGAGAGCAGAGTTATCTGAATCTCTTCTGGTCCTGAGGGCTGCCTGATTGGCATGTTGTTCTTTGTTCAAATCAATTTGTAAACTATAGATTTTCTTCAGTTTTTCCTTGAACACTCAAACATCGCTTAGAATTATCCTGAAAGAATTCCTAGAACCATCACAGAACGCTGTAGTCCTTAAGTTCCTTTGTGAGTCAAGTGGATCCTTTTAGTGTCATGTTAGTGCCATGAACACAACTCAGGCTGGAATACCTGCAAAAGAGTAGAGCAGAAAATAGTGTGGGCCTAGTTGTCTCCAAGAAAGCCTCCTCTTCTATCTCTCAATATGGCTGCCCTTATTTTTCTCTCTGTTCTAAGAAGGTTCTTCTCATTGAATGATGAAGTTTAACATAAAGATTTCACCTTAGCAGGCTAACCCTCATAGCAACAATTCCTTCTACATTGTTCTTAAAATCTTGAAAGTAAGTTTTAATTAGCCCAGTTTGAGACAGAATGGGTCAGGAAAATATGTATGTTAGTTACCTAGCTGTAAAGCCATGTACACACAACTGGAGTGGGAAATTCATTTTGCTTATTATCATACTGCGTGTTCTAAAGGCAAAGTAGTATGCACATATGTATCTACTGAATGCGTATCGGTTTACTAATCTGGATCTCAGGCTATTATACAAGTCTGTATTTTGTTATTTCTATATCTAGTAAATAGGCCTTTGATCAGTGCCTAACAAGACATCAATAGATGTTTGTTAATACTGTGGAACTGCAGGGAATGATGTTCAATAATTAATCAGCATATTGTAGCAAATTTGTACATAAAAGTTGAGGCTAGGGAGACTCTTTAAAATAAATATCAGGTCACCCTGTTTAAGGATCTATTCTACCTAAAGATGAAAAATTGATTTAGTTGGTGAAGTTGCTTGTAAACAGGCAGAAAATAATTCTGACCTTATTCAGCAACAGAGCATGGTATTTATGAAACCAAAAGTTGTAAAGAAACATATCATCTAATAAACTGAGCAGAGTAGTGACATTTTATGCTTAAATGTGAAATGAAAGGGCATTTCATCGACATTCATGATGTTCTGAAAACAAAGGAAATTGCATTGCATAAACTGCATTAAGAAGCCAACCGCTGTTTCTCCACGTGGTTGATTATTCATGAAGCATCTGGATGAGGCTCAACTGGCTCCAGAGCTGCCCTGCCTGCTTCAGCTGTGTATCCTAACTTGCAGCCCCCACATACTGAGTCACATTCAAAGCAATCACTTTATCCACCAGCTTAGCCTGAACCATGTTCATGGCTTTGGAAGGTATCTGACAACCTCAAGTTCCCTGGCTTTGACTTCAGCAAGGAGTTGGTTCGAGTCTTTTCAACCCAGGATCTCTGTCATCAATGAAGTTGAGCATTTGCTATAGGCAGAAAGCTTGTACAATCTCTCACGTAATTCCAAAAAAGGGTGGGCTACAGGAAAGATGCACAGCGACTTGGAAGAGACAGAAAGTAAGAAGAAATATGATATAGAATAACACATGCTGAAAGTGAGGAAAATATGGAAAATTTGCTTGTAAACGGCAGAAAGCTTGAAGCAGTAGATTAGAAGGCACAGGTAAGGGCACGGTATATAGCTAGTCTTGTGGAATATGGCTCACTGCACTTGTCAGCAAAGTGGGCAGCATTCTCTGGGTGTTCCACAACTGCTTCACCTACTTTCATAATAATAGAACAATGTATTTTCTTCATTATTTTTCAGGATCATACGGTACATTTTTCCAGCATTGGTGACATGGTGATGCCAACCATTTGAAGACCCTTAGACTCTATTCAGGTGCCTAAATTAAAAAAAAAAGCATTAAATACCTAGCAAAGTAAATATCCAGAAAGTCATATTTAGAAAAAAAAAACTGTATTCATAAATATTGGTATTTCTTAAACTGATTCAATTAGTTTCCATTAACAGAAGAGTAGGCACATAGAACATTGCCTACAATTATAAGAATGGATGGGTTCTTCAGACAAAACAACGTTATGAAAAACGATGTCTCCAGGAATCCAAAGATGCATTTCCATTTCTGATTCCATGCTGCTATGGAGTTCACATGAACACTCTTTGTTTCCTGCTGTGAGGAAGGACTAACAACCTGTGTTCAATCAACCTTTCAAATTAACTGTTATGACTATTAAGATCACCGGAATGAAATAGAGTTGGTGTAAAACTTAATAACACCTGCCACTTGTAATTTCCAACATGTGAGTACTTTTCTGCGAAAAGCATTTTTGCTTGCAAATAGCATGTGTAAATTGACTTGGCCTTGCAAATGCTCTCTGGCATTGCTGGTAATATTATCTACAACATACATTTGATGAACCTGAGCTGTAGAGAGACAATGTAACTTTATTTTATAATAATCAAAATTTATCTTAAAGCAGTTCTTGGTTTAAAAAATTGAATTAAAAGCAGAGAAAGCTGCTCTCTAACAACATCCCATACAGGAGTGGTATGCTTTCTATTTTTAATAAGTTTTCAAGGATAAAGTATGATTGCCCAAAGTCCATATTTTATATTAGAGATTATATTTGATATACAATCTATGAATTTGGACAAAGATATAATGGTAAATATCTAGCTTCATAAGCCAATGTAGAATAGATTCACTTCCATCAATATATCCCCACTCCGCAGATTTAACCCAATCTTTTTTTATAAAAGCTGAAAATTTTTTTGCTGGTTTGCTTTGTTTTTTGTACCTGGAATTGACTTGCACTTGCCAGATAGATACATGAGCTGCTGAGCTATTTCCCTGACCTTGGGAAATCGTGTGTGTGTGTGTGTGTGTGTGTGTGTGTGTGTGTGTATTTCTACAATTTTGTTCTTTTTAGATGGCATATAGGTAGAGTCATACAACATGTATTATTTTAGATTGGCTTAAATATACATTTAAGCATCTTCTATTTCTTTCCATAGGTTTAGAATTTATACTTTCCTTGTGTTAGTGTAAGACAAAAAGATTTTCAAGATTTTGCACTCTGGTTCCAAGCAGTGTCTCTGGTAGTGACATGGCAGGTGCATTAATAATACAGAAAGCTAACTAGGGGTCAAATCTCACCATGGACAGCAATAATTTTTTGGAGAACTTTCTTATGCAGGATACCTAAACATTTCATTTTAAAATGGAAATAATGCAAATACTTACAAAGTATCTTAAGAAAAGTCATGCTATATGGAATTAATCTGGCAAGGAAGATTTTATAACTATTGCAACAGAAACAAGAGATGAGAACAAATACTTGGATGCTACACACCTCTTGGTGTTCTTAACTCTGGGTACTCTTCGTTTGAATGTATTTGTAAAGTGTGTGGTGCTTTATCTTTTCCCTTCATGTTATTCAGGCCTGGCAAGTACTCATTCACTAAGAAAAAGTAATTAAACATTTCCAATACTGGATTTTAATCTTGATATATTATTGGAATGAAGAGACAACTATCAAAGGATCAATGAAGACCCTTCATTTACCTGAGCAAGAAGAGAGCTTATGTTTTCCAGTAGTATTTGGCACAGGTTTCTATTTGGTGTAATTTTTCTCTAGAAAGCACGATAGTTTTTATTACTGAGATCAAACACATGACATATATAGCCTAATTCGTGTGCATGTCTTTAGTGGGTTTTGTCCATGGTGAGATGATCTCAAAGAAGGAATGTTATGTAAGAAAGGCAAGATGGAGAGTAGAGGCTTAAGTCATGGCAGCTTTGCCTTAGAACAGGGGAACAATGTCAGAAAGGAACTACCCAGAGAACAGATTTGACCAGATGGTCACATGTCCAGCTCTGAACAGATACACCCAAAGGGATGTATTTCCGATTATTTAAACAGTTCTCAAGACCATTAGAGTTCACCTTAACTATCACAGAAGAAAGCATTCATTTGCTCATAATTGCTCCACAGTCAAAAACCCCAAGGTACTTGAATTTTCAGAAATTGGATCTTAGGGATATAGATGATCTCACTGTCATCTTTGCAGCATAGGAAACCAGCTGGGAAGCCCAGGTGTGAGGAAACCCTGATGGCATAACTTTACGTATATCACAATTTTAAAAGGGCATTAAGTCTCCTGGGAAACAAATTTTAGGGATCATTAAAATGTAGCACTTTGAGTTAGTAAGTTCTCAATTGCAAAATGTGTGCTTGAATTCACTTCAGATCCTTCTGAAGCTCCCTTTTCAACATAAAACTGTATTTCAAACATTAATGCTTAAGTGCAAACTTCATGAGAACTGGTGATTTTGCAATATGACTTTAGGAACAAAGATAATATGTACATTAAAAGTGATCACCAGAAAGTGAATGTAAAATATGGATTTTTTTGCAGCACTAAATTTTTTCTCTACTCCTCTGTGCTGAAACTACCTCTGATCTCTTGAATAGAAGCAATAATGAGAGATTCCAAAAGGTCCGTGTCATTCCTCTCTTTAGCCTTGTTGGCTTAATAGCTCTTGGCATGCCCTCTGCACATAAAATTCATGCCCCATACTCACAGAACAATGAGATAGTGAACCTATAGCTCAATTTGGATGCTGAGCAATGTTTACCAATATACTAAGAACGTTCATGGTGGACCAGACCACTGAGTTCCTGTTAATGGCCTTTCCTCCCAACCCTTTCTAATTCCAATAAAATGAAACAGGTTTATAGCATGCACCCAGTTCCAATCACATAGTTTTATACAACTAAGCACAGGATCGTAACAAAGACCTGAAATCAGATACTAAAGCATGTCTTCTATTCCCTCCCTGGATTCCAAGTTACCATAACTAACTTTTAGCAATTGTGTATCACTTAAATGCACAGCTTGTAATCTGCTCTTCTTCCCATTCACATGTAAAAATAAAGACTACCTGAGATTTTAGCTTTCCAACATGAGACGGTAAGCTTCTGCAAAGTCTACTCTGTGTTATTGTGTTTCTATGTCAAGCACCTGTGAACAGAGAGATTCAAATCCAGCGCAAGACAGGTGTCACATTAGTTCTTTAAATATACTACTGATACGTGAGTGCTGATAAACCTGCTGTTATCTGCAATTATTCCAAAGCCTTCAGCTTCTACTGTAGTTTTCAAAACTATATATTTCACACCTCAAGTCTCCAAGGTGCCGTGCTGTCTCCTAAACAATCTCTTTGTCTCTTTGCCCAGAGACCCCAGCTCCCTCTCAATATATACTTTAGCAAATTCAGCTTCTCTTTTAATGCTTTCAAAGTTTTAGCTTCTACAAAATATTTTATTAAAAGACAAAAAAAAAAGTTGAATCTGTTACTAAGACAAAAGTTTGCAATGTGATTTTCTACACCATAGTGTATGCAAGGCTAACTCAGGGATTGGAAATGTAGAACGTTTACTTAATTGGTTTCTAACTGTCACATTGAGATTAGTAAACTTGACTTTTCCTAAAGCAATAAACCACAGGAAGTACCAAATTAAAATGCAGGTCCCTTGCTAAAAATTATTAAGAATATTAGGAAGGTGACAGCAGAACATGAAAGCATAAACAGGACCCTCCTGAGGATAAAGCTCTGGGTGATTAACATAGTTGCAAGACTATGCCCACCCTGACTACGAAAAGTCAATATATTGATATTCTAAATTATAGTTATTCGAAGGTGTATTAAACAGTCTTATCCTACTTTGATGAATTATAAAACAGATAGCCTTTAGTAAACAAATAAAATCAGCCATTCAAGTGCAATTCTTTATTGAGAACAATACCCCTAACACCCATGCAGAAAGAGGCGAACCACATTATGCACTTGGAATGCCAGCACAGCACTGTGTTGACAATAAACTTGAAGGAGAACGAGGTCATTTATCAGCCAGCTTTGGAAAATTGCCTCTTTAAAATTCTTAGTTCCTTAACTGCAATAAATATCCATGTTTCCAATCTCTTGACCTGTAAAAGAGAGTTGTAGCCATAGAAGGTAATTTGCTGTGAAAGTGGAGGGAACAATAGATACTTAACTAGGAGTAAAACCCAGCCACTGTGGGAAGTGGGAAGACCCCTGTTTGCTCCACAAGATCAACTTATGGTTGAGCACATTTGTGCCAATAGGGGCTTGAATTAAGCTACAGCCGTTTGTGCTTTAGTAGATGTCCAGTTGGAGAAATTATCACTACCGGAACAGTAGAATGTGTTGAGCATACCAGACTGTAAGAAAGGAGTCTTTCCTTGTTTTAGGTTCATTTGCAAATTTGTTTTCTCCCGTAAATTATATGTTGCTCACAATAAAAAAAGTTCAATATGCAGGTATGGTGCCATGAAATAAAGATAAATCATGGCATATTTGAGTATAATTTAACTATTTTAATTGAAATAATTATGATTCATATATAAGATATATGTGTCTACAAGAAACAACCAACTTGAGATGAGATCCAAGCCAAAATTCATAAATAGTTAGTAAACACTGTGAAACACTAGAGTCACTTTAAAATATTTCAGCACAAATACTGTGGATCCGTTAAAGTCACTTTGCTATGTTTGAGGAGCTACAAACATCTAAAGTGCAGTCTATGACCTCAAGAAAGCAAGGAGGAAGCTTATATTAGAGAAGAGTTGGGTTTATATCAGTGTGTAAAATATAAATTATGGATATGATGTAGTAGAACTGGGTGAGTTACAAAAGTAAAAATATTAAGAAAAGAAGAATCCATTTAGGCTTTACAGTATTTGTGGCCTTGATAGTTAGAGTTTAATGATTAGAATTTCTGGGGAAATAGTTCTGTAGTCTAAGCACCTGCCTAGCATGTGTAAGGACCTGAGTCGGATTTTCAGTACCACATGCCATGCCAGCCCGGAAATCAGGCGTGGTGGTACACTCCTATAATGGCAACACCAGGAGGCTGAGGCAGGAGGATCACTCCACATCTGAACTGTGCAGCAAGACTCTGCACCAAATAAATATATTTTATTTTTTTTAAATATAGAATTTAGACATGAAAAGAAGAATGTGAGTTCTCCATATATCGGAAGGCTGAGCCATGGCACAGCCCACAAGTCCCCCATATGCACAAGATTATACACACAACTTCACACAGTAGCCTTTGCTTGAAAATGTGAGTTATAAACATTCTTCTGCATGAGAACTTCCATTTGCATGCTCATCATGCGATCCATACTGCTTGAGAAAGATGTAAAGAAATGGCATTGTTCAGTTGGTGAAATGAATCATTTGGATGTGCATGCGAATATACCCATTTCTATTACCTTGTTTAAGCTTGAACCTGTGTTTTTCAAATGCTCAAGGAGGAAAGGTCATTTAACATGGAGTAGTCAGCTGCAATGAGTTTTTAAATTATGCATCAAGCACATCATTTAAGATGCTTTAAAATCAGTTCTTTGGCAGTAAGACTGTTTCACAAATGCTTTCTTTCTTCTAAAGTTTTATTATCTTCATTTATTCACTGCTCAATGTCAATTTATATGGTGCAACAGAATTTTACAGCAAATCTTTATGAATTGGTTCCAGAACCCAAACATATTACCCATGGCTGCCTTTGTATTTGTCCAACTTGCACTTAGTTATCTTATCATGCCCTGAGAACTACAATATATGAAATGCTTAGTGAATCTTTCAAACAATAAGCGCCTTCTAGATTTTCATGGGTGAATTCTGGTCTTGAATCTTACACGTTGATGCCCAATCTCAGGTGCTGTCGCAGCGTGTCCTGGTGGCGGGGCTGGCCCAGTAGGCCCGGGGTATTGAACCGCAGCTACAGCATCTGGTTACAGGCACTTTAATCTGCTGAGCTATTTGGCTGGCCCAAAGTTTTTATTTTTTAGGTTTAGCTAAATCATTTCTAACTGCATCCTCAACAACTCTTTTTCCAAACTAACCCCTTCACTGCTCCTGCTGTGTGTGTGCCCAGATGGTTCAGAGCTGACCTGGAGTTGAGCAGGAATGTTCAGAACCTTACAGTGCTTGCTGATGAGTAGACCAGGCAGACTGGACTTCATTTAACACTACAGAGGAGCAGAATTCGTGCTTCCATAATGTGTAAAGGGCCAGGAGACTGGACAGGTTGTGTAATATACAGTGAAGACTGTTGGATACATTCTATTCTTCCTGTCTTCAGATTTACCAAAAAAGTATTGACTAAATATTTGAGTCTGAAAATTTAAATAGACAAATCCAATTAGAGAAGTTAGGTGAAAAATGTGCCGACCACTGTAGTCTTCATACACTGTAGTCTTCAGTTCATCATTTTAGAATATGTAGATTACTTTTTTGTCTCTCAGCTTAAATTCCATCTTGAGGACACAGTGACACCCGTATGTTTAGCACCTCCCTTACACAGTGGCTGGAAGATCAAATGTGCTGCCTTAATGCTATACACTGTGAACTGCTTTGGTGTATTAACAGACTGCTGAAGTTAAATCAGTATAGCTGGACTGTCATTATAGTTTAATGCCTTCTAAAAATTAATTTCCAGACCACAATATTGCAATTCTACATGTTTAGACCTAAAAGATTGGTTAGGCCATTCTGCTTAAAAAGTCTCTAGTCAGTAGTGAGACCTTGTAAAAAAGAAAGAAAGAAGAAAGAAAGAAAGAAAGAAAGAAAGAAAGGAAGGAAGGAAGGAAGGAAGGAAGAAAGAAAGAAAGAAAGAAAGAAGGAAGGAAGGAAGGAAGGAAGGAAGGAAGGAAGGAAGGAAGGAAGGAAGGAAGGAAGAAAGAAAAAGACAAAGACAAAAAAGAATCTCATGCACAGAAAAATGGTCAGGAGGTATCAAGACCTCATTTCCCCACTGGCATACTTTTAAAATACCCAGATACTAGCTAAATTAAACTCATAAGAGTTCTGAGAAACACTTACATTTTAGAGTACCAAGAAGATGCCTTACCAAAAAGAACTGCTTTCAAAATTCGAAGGCATCCATTCTATATTTTATGTCCTTGTTTCATAGATGTCAGTGCACTGATAGCATATCGACATTTCCTTACAGTGCTAAAAAGTAGACACAGTCTGCTATGGTTTGAATGGTTCTCCAACTCCTGCAGTGGAATCTCAATCCCTGTAGCCATGGTGTGGGGATGTGGGGATTACTGGCAGACACCTAACTCAGTGGGAGGCTGTCATCACACTCCCTCTCCTGTTCTTCTCAGCTCAGTAACTCTTTCTTTTTGAAAAAGTTCATTCCCTTTCCCCACCTTCAGATTCAGTTTTTCTCTTCCAGGTTCTCAGTATGTATTCCAACAAATACCATAAAATGCATATTACTTTGTTAAGTGAATTCTGCATCATCTGTAATATTTCCTGTTTTAATTTTAAGTTGTACTTTCGTTAAAAATAAAAATAAAAAAAGAATAAAGAAAAGCAACAAAGTGTTTTTCTGTGTGTTTGAACTCTGGCTTGACTACCCTCAGTCTCTTTGTAGTTCCCCATTGAAAAAATGCATCAAGAAAAAATTCCTCTGACATTGACAATGCTCCTAGAGCATTTCATTTCCCAAACCGTAAGTCTAAAGGTCTCTCTGTTCATATGGGTGTTTATTCACGTAAGGTACGCAGTCTGCAATACGCTACTGCATTAGCACAGAATGGACTAAAACACAACTTTAATGCCCACCAATGGATGAATGTGCAGACAAAATATGATTTATATTAAACAATGTAATATCATTTAGTCCCAAGTGGAATGAAAATTTCAGATACTGCAACATGAGTAAAACTTGAAGGTGGTATATACCGTGTGAAATCAGCGAGGCACAAAGTGACCAATATTATCTTGCTTTGTTTATAGGCAATCCCAATAATAGCCAGTTCCATAAAAAGAGAAAGCACAATGGTAACTTCCAAAAGTTTTGGAAACAAATGCAGGTGGAGCTATTCTTAGTGACTACAGAATTTTTAATGAGAACAGAGCTTTGAGATGATAATCAAAGTTCTGAGGATGGCCACTGATGAAGATTGCACCATGTGAATATGCCTGAAGCAGCTACAATGCCTACTTAAAAATGACTACATTGGCAAAACTACTAGTATTCATACTTATTGCCACTTTTAAAAAGACTTTCGAGCATAATTTTACCTTGGAAATAAAAAAAAAATTCATCACATAATAACATGAGTTTATTTTTCCACTACTGTCAATAATCATAAAAGTGTCGATAATTATAAAAAAATCTGTCGACTTTATTTTGTCAATATTAATAATTTCTACTGAATAGGAGTAGAACATTTCCCACTACTGACAATCAAGGTGAAAAATGAGAGAGTACATCATTTTGATTTTTATTTTTACTTATTTATTTTATTTTTTGCAGTACTAAGGATTGAGCTCAGGACCTTGGGCTTACCAAGCAAACACTTATTCCACTGAGCTTTTTCCTTGGCACCATAATTTTTTTTTCTAATTTTGATTCCATTGGGTATACTTCTAAATGTTGAAAATGTATACTGACTTTACTTGGCCTTATAAATAAAGTGTTAATTAAACTTTTAGAGAAAGTTAAGTTTATTTCAAGCCTGTTAAAGTCTATCAAGAACATATTAATTTGTAAACTTGGCATATTACCTATTTCCAAATTTAGAAAAACTTCCTTAAAGGAAGAAATTCAACTGTAATACAATTTGAAACACCAGAAATATTACATAGACACAAACAATATCACTGAAAAACTATTAATATTTTAATATTTTTAAAGTCATATCTGTAGCCATGTAAGAACTGTGAACCTCATATGATTACAGGAGATGAAATTTTACTAATAATGGAATTTTAACATGTGCTGTTAGCAGTAATTTAAAATGTTGTACTAGTTTGCTTTACATTTATTTAAACAAGTTTTGATGATTTGAACATTAATTTAAAAAAAAAAACTTGTTCCATTAAAATACTTTTAGAGCTGAAAGTAGTATTTAAAATGTCACAAAATATTGTCATGTAATAGATGTATTGCTCACTAAATTACACTGAAAATTTAAAAATATACATTGAATATTTTAGGGAATAGGCTTAAATGCTTTGAAGATAAAAAATACAAAAATCTCTCAAATTGATTAAAAGGTACATTACATGGCAGAAACACATTGCAAGCACTCTATTTTGATGGATTCTTTGTTTTAATGACTTTGTTTTTAAACAAATACCTATTACATATTTATTTCCTACAAATGTGTCTACAACTAGGACGGTTCACCAAAGTTAGACATTTCAGCAGCTATTTGTGCTAGAGTGATTGAAGTAGATCAATTTCAAAACTGAAAGTTTTATTTTTTAAAGAGGTAGTCTTTAAATTTAGCTGCTAGGAGTGAAGCAAGGGGTTTTAAAGTATATAAAAACAATTCAAAATACATTCATTCACATCTGAATAATAACAATGAAAATATTCATTCAATTAGTACTTCAAACCCTAAATTTATTAGAAATACATTTGACTAGTATTGGTAATATTTTAGTGGTTATTATAACCCAAGCCCCTAGCCCAGAGTAGATTAGTTTTCATATTCTTTTTCCTTTTCACCATTTTCAGACTTGCCTGAGGTTAGGTTTTTGTTTCAGTTTATTGCCATTTTTTTCAGACAGGGTTTTACTATACAGTCAAGGCTGGCCTCAGACTCCTGGGTTGGAAGTGAGTGAGTGACAACATGCCCAGAGAGGACATGCTTTTGTTTCCCCTGTATTTAGGACAGGGTCAACAAGGTCTTTAGGGACTCACTAGGTAGATTGAACTCATAGTGATCCTCCTGGTTTCAGCCTCCAAAGTGCTGGGATTACAGGTGTATGCCACCATGCCCAGTCTCAATCCTAACCTCAGTGCACCCCATGGGCAGGGCCTGCACGGCTGGCTGGAGATCCAAGCCTGGCTGCTGTGCTTTGTCTAAGCAGGTGCTTAAGTTCCCTGAGTGATTAGCCTGGCCCTTAAGGTCATGGATTTTTAATTTCTTTTAGTATCATGCTTAAACTTTATCTCCATCACTGTCCGAATAACAACTGTGGCTTTTTTATTCTTGAGTTATGGACTTTGTTTCAATCCCAAGCTGTCATTATTTCTGTTCTTTCTTCTCTCCCTCCCTTCTGTTTTTTACTCCCCTTCTACCACTCCACCCTGTTCAGCCTTCTCAGGGTTTCCTCTAGCACTTTGTATGCCTAGAACAGATCCTATCCTGTATTTTCTGTCCAAACTAAGAATGATAGAGAGGGGTCTCATGTGTTTTTCTGTATTTATGCAATAGAAGTAAACTACAGGGATCCAGTACACAACACAGGAAATTTCTAGCAAAACTCTCTGAAGTCACAGAGATATGAAATGTCATAAATACAGACTGGCATGAATCATAGACTAGATTTGTGATGGCAATAATTCTCTTTATACTGTTGATTTCTTGTCTTGCCCTCAGACATGCTGTTGACATTTCTCGCTACTCTGCTTCTTTGCCCAGCTTATTGACCCAGCTGAAAGTGATCCTTACTCCACCTTTTATTTTTATATTGCCTCTCCTGAAGGAACAGAACCTGGAAGCTTTGCTTGGTACTTCAATCTCTGAAGAACTCAATGCTAGAAATAAAATAATCTCTTATTATTTCCTGAAAAACACTTTGCTTTCTGAATGTGTGTGTGTGTGTGTGTGTGTGGTTTTAAGCTTTATAGCCATTTATTTGTTTATTTATTTATTTTGTTGATACTTGTCTTGTGGTTGAGAGTTTTTTTTTTTTTCAAATTTCTTTTTTGTTTTAATTTTGTATTAATTTTAATGAGAAAGAAATAGTCCTCACACAGGCAGGCAGATAATTCAGCAGCATAAGCTTCTGCTTGGCAAGTGTCAGGTTGATCCCCAGTACTCAAAAAAATATTATGACATTGACAACCATAACTTCGTATACGCCAAGTGCATTCATGTCTTCTTACATGTCAAGATATAATACTGCTGAGCCATCTACATTCGTCAATCAGTTTTCACTGTTGGGAGCGCATACTTTACTTTCTCCTAATTCTCTTAATGGCACGATGGGTACTATTCAATCATAAGGATAAATTTGAATCATGTAGAAAACTGAACTTGAAAATAATGCTAAGGGAGGGAACTAGCCACTGTTCTATGAATTGGACTTTGTGCTGATATATCTTTGGTTGATTCAGTCTTGTCTATTCTACTTAAATGCTGAAAGGGACCACTTCACTTTTAAGTTAAACATTGTCTGTTCACTTCTCTATTTGAGAATGTGTGGGCACATGCAGGATTACTCTGAAAGGATATTTAAATTTTGAAAGTATGGCTTTAATGAAATTATATTTAAATTTAAGTCAAAGTATAAATTTATTTATTCATTTGCTTCTTTATTTCGAGTCCTTATTTGGATGTGAAAGCAAGTGATACTAACTTATCTCCCAGTTTTTCTGAGTTTAGTACCCAAATCTCTTTAGAAAGAAGATATAGAATAATGTTAGAATGGGGTGACAAATGGTTTGTATGAGTTAAAAATCCTGCAGGCAATCTAGAATTTTCAGATCATGAGAACTTCAACCTTAGATACAATCAGCAAATGAACAAATATGGTTCCTGGATTATAGCAGTATGAAGTCAGAAGTAGACAGCAAGAGAAATCACAGGGACTATGTAAACACACGAGATAAAATAAAATACTCTTGGATGATCAGTGAGTCACAGGAGAAATTACAGGGAAATTTAATATGTTCTTACAAGCAAACCATACTGGAAGTACAATGCAGCAGAACTTAGGAGAAACAATGAAACAGTTCTAATCTGCTGCACAGAAAGGAAACTGTCAACACAGTGAAGACACAAAATATAAAAGTGAAACAATTGATGCAAGAAATTCTTTGGGCAAAGGACTGATATCTGGAATACATAAAACTCAAAAATTAGAAAATAAAAGTCATACTTGAATGATGAGCAACTAAAATAACAGCACTTCACAAATAAAGGAGCAAATATGAATATATACATGAAAATGGTCAGCTTTGTTGCCCATTACAGAAGTGCAAGTCAAAACTACACTGAAATTTCCTTTTGCTCTATTCATAATGGTGTTCAAGAAGGCCTGAAGAAATAGCGTGTAATGGCATGGTTGTTGGAGACAGAAACCCTTCTATGTTGTTAGTGACAAATTAGCACAGTACAGTCACTGTGAATCAATATAAATATTCCTCACAACACTAAAAATCCAACAGCACCTGATCCGTTATACTACTTCTGGGTATCTTTTAAAAAAGAGTTACGTTCATCATATTACAGAGGTACATGTGTAGCCCTGTTGTAATACCATAGCTCATGATAAAAAAATTATGAAAACAGGGACCCGGCGGGATGGCTCAGTGGTTTAGAGTGCCTGCTTGGGAAAGCTTGGGCGGCTTCAGGGACCGCGATTCGATCCCTGGCACCACATGCTGCGCCAGCCCTGCCCTTGGGGCAGGCTGAGCCAGCCATAAGAATGAGTGAATAAACAAATAAAGGTTCTGAAACAAGAAAATAAATAAAGAAATTTTTTTAAAAAATTATGAAAACAATCTGTGTGGTCATCAACAGGTGAATGGATAAAGAAAAAAATCAATATGAACCTGTATCTCCATATACAGAGAGAGGGAAGGAGGGAGGGAGGGAGAGAGAGAGAGAGAGAGAGAGAGAGAGAGAGACAGAGAGAGAGACAGAGAGAGTGGGAGGCAGGCAGGCAGGCAGACACAGACACAATGGGTACTATTCAATTATAAAGATAAATTTGAATCCCATATAAAATTGAACTTGAAAATAATGCAAAGTGAAACAAATAAGATGTATAAGATTAGAAACTGAAATTTAAAGAGACAAATAAAAGAGAGATGGTAGGAAATAGGGTAAAGTTTGTGGAAATGGGACGGAGAGTTGAAAAAGTATGGAGATCGAAAGGTGGAAGGCAGGAAAATAAAGAATTATCAAGATGTGATACTAACCTGCACAAATTTCCCAAGATGAATGTAATTAGTAAGTGTTAAAAGCATATACCACTAGCACAGTTTCTTTTTAAATTTCTGCATTCTCTTTCACTATACTTCAAAATACTGAAAAAGTACCTGACTATGCATTGTTTTCAGTTTTGATTGTCTTGATATTAACCAGATTACTCTACATTCTTGAGTGGAATTTGAGCGAAGCCTACCAATAGACATAAACACAAATCACTCTTAACCATATCATTATAAATTATTTCTTTCTAGTGGAAACACCACAGGTTGTGCTCGGTAGAATGTATTTCCCCACATATCCCACTTTTTTCTTATAACTTATTATAATTATTTTTTACTTTTGTTTGTTTATTTATTTATGGTTTTATGGCCGGCTCAGCCTGTCCTGACAGCAGGGCTGGAGCAGCATGTGGTGCCGGGGATCGAACTGTGGTCCCTGCAGCCACCTAAGCTTTCCTAAGCAGATGCTTTAGACCACTGAGCCATCCTGCCGGGCCCCTCTTATAACTTATTAAACAATTGTTCTATGAACAAGTTTATTTGTGTCATTCCTTATGCATGTGTATTTGCTCTTCAAATTCTTTGGTTTGGTTTTAATATCTTACAAGCTCCTATATTAATTTCTGAATTAAAAGTTATGAACTGCTAACTTCATATTTTTATGAGAGCTACACTTTTAGCTTTTAAGCAATTAGTTAAGCAGCATTAATAAATCACAAATAAGAAACAGAAGAGAATTCTTTAACTCACTTCATAGGCTCTGTGCCCAGGAAAGAGGGTCAGGAGGCAAGCAGACATCAAAGGAAAGAACCTCATGTTACTCCTTGGAGTGAAGGCCAGGCTATCTGTGGTGTTCTTCAAATGGGAACAGCTGTAAAATTATGCTTTCCTCACAGGCAGGAGAAGCAATGAAGGCCAGTTTTCTGTTTCCCCTACTACAGTTTGTTCAAGTATGAGCCTCTAGCTCTATCCATGAACTGTCTGGTGCTCTCAGTCATTTGTTAAACTTTATAAACTGCTACTAATGATGCATATAATGGAATGCAAAACTGAAGATCCTATCTCTTAAAATGTTGTGTTCATCAGGGAAAAGTTCAGTTTTACATCTTTGAAGAAACACCCATCTGAAGTCAAATACATGTTGAAAAAGTTATGTATTTCTTTGTAAGCAACATTTTCAAATTAAAATGGGTTCTATTAAGCATAGATATCAACACTTCATTCCTTAAATCCCATTGGACAATATACAGTTACATAGTGTTTAATTAATTTGTGATTTCCAATCACTACTTTCACTATTTTCTATTTCTGAATTCTATCTTTGAATTTTATGACTTAAAATTTTCTTTCTTCTGTTAGTATCTCAAATGATTCATATAACTGGTTTCCCATGAACAACAACAAAAAAATCTTTCCTTTTTTGATGTATGATGACAAGTGGCTGTGTTACCTGCTCTTTCCTTTCCTTTTTTTTTTTCTGAATTGGACTCACTTTTAAGAGGCTCCTGAATATCTTCCTTCTTCTGAAATAAGGGCATCCATAACACATAAACCAGATAACTAACTGATTCAAGTTCTTCATAATCTGAAGAAATCCCAATGATATTCACAAGTTTTACCAAAGAGGCACACAAGGGACTCTTTTCATTTATGAACCTCTTTGGAGAAAATGGAAATGTGAAAGAAGAGCTAACCCAATGCAAAATAAACCGCAATACTCGCACAGTAATGTCAGATCATTAGCGGGTGCCTCAACGTGTCAGCAACCTCCCTACTACATTTCCTCTAAATTCTGACATAGTAAAGCTTCTGACCAATGATATATAAACTTAGCGAGGAAAATGAATATGAACAGCATACTTAAGAAAAGGGAATGAGGAGCCAGGCGTGGTGGTGCATGCCTGTAATCCCAGCACTCGGGAGGCTGAGGCAGGAGGATCCGTGCGAGTTCGAGACCAGCCTGGGCTACAAAAGTGAGCTCAAGGCCAGCCTGAACTGCATAGCAATACCCTGTCTCAAAAAGACAATAAATAAAATAATAAATAAATAAATAAATAAATAAATAAATAAAGGGAATGATACTGTAATAGCTGGAAGTGTTCACACGGTCTTGATGACAACAAACAAAACAAAATCTAAATAAAATAGTATGGCTTCCATGCAATTTGCATGACTCTATAATATTTAAAAACTATTTGTTACTTTGTATCATCAAAGATATGGAAAAGCCATACTGATACTTGAGATAAAAAATAAAATAGTATTTAAAAATGTAGGCTTTAAATAAACACTTTTATTTAAGAGATGTACAATATTTGAACCTAGTCACCAACGTGTTGTTTATTTGTTTTTCAAAATCGTGCATGTTTTAACCAATAAGTGAATAATACTAAGTCCCACAATACTCTACATGTATTTCTTTTGGGAAGAACAAAAACCAGTTCTAGCATTTTACCATTCCTAAGAATGAACCAACACTCCAAAATAACTCCATAAGATTCTAAGCTCAAGATGTTTGTGACATTATTAATTATGATGATAATGGCAATGATAATACATGTTGTAACCCTGTGGGAACTACATGTTCAGAATATAAAATACACTTTTAGAGATCATAAAATATGAGCTTAGTCCCAAAATTTGCATTATTCTTGTCATTAACATATCAATCAGCAGTGAAGATGTCAATTAAATCTATAACTTGGTGTGCAGTTTTAAGATGTATTTTAAGCAGAATGGATGGATTAAAGCACCTGCTTAGCTAGGTGCAGGGACCGGGGTGCAAGGCTGGCTCTGCTTTGGGGGGGCGACTGAGTCTGAGCGTGGTGACACGCGCATGTAATCCCAGTGCTTCTGAGGCTGAAAACAGGAGGATCACTATGAGTCCTATCTGTGTAGTGAGACCCTATAAACCCTATACTAAATACATTTTTTAAAAAATGGGTAATGGAATACATTTCTGGATTTTGAACTTGTGCTTTCTATGAAATTTTATATTTCTTCCAGGTCTAGTTATCTTTCTGTAAGTAATGACACTTCATAACCTAGAAGCTCCCCTGAGACACATTTGGCAAAGACGCTCCGGAACTATTCCCTCCCCACTTAGTTGGGAGGGCACGCAGCTGGGACCAGCCATCGATCGCCACGCGGCCCTTCCGAGGCCTGCCGCTGCGCTGCGCTCTGCTAAGTCTCCGAGCTCTCCCTGGTTTCGCACAGAGAGCAGCACTGTGTTATCTTTTACATTTAATGTTTATTTGTTTGTTAGTTTGTTAGCTTGTTTGTTTGTTTTGTGCAGGGTCTCACTAAGCAGCTCTGACTCATAGTGCTCCTCTTGATTTCTGCCTCCCTAGTGCTAGGATTACAGGCGTGTGCAGCAGCAGACACGCCTGGACTCCATCGCTGACTCAGCTCTCCTGAGAGCAGAGCCACCATGGAATGTGGAGCCAGGGACCGAACTCTGGGCCCTGCGCTTCCCTTAGCAAGGCCTTTGTCCACTGAGCTTGGCCTCCTGCCCTCATCTAAATATTTAGAAGTAAGAACAAAAGCGATTATGGCCAATGGTAGATTCTAGGACATCTAATTAGAGAAGCAGTGTGGAAGTTATCATCTTTGCTTTTTGAAGATCATCTTTAAACTACTTCTTTAAGAACTTGACGTTTCACTGCTCATATTTCTTAGAGAAATTATTTTTAACTCAGATAATCTAAAAAATTTGTGTCTCAAGGTACAGGTTAGTATTTCTTTTACTTTCTCATACTGGTGTGGTTTCTTGAGTTGTTGTCATCAAAAATCCATCAGTAGTTCCAAAGTCCAACCACTTTAGAAAATGAAATATGTTTAATAATCCATTTGAAGGAAAAACCTAGCATGACTTAAACAGAGGAGAATATGTTTTCATTTATTGTATTTAACATGAATATTTTTATTTATTACATTTAATGTGAACATTCCTTTGTTTACTTCAGTATAACATAAGCCATTGCCACAGAATCTGCTAAATAATTCTCCAAATTACGTATGCCTTACAGAATATATTTTCTGATTCTAATGCCTTATATATTCTTATCCATGAGTAAGGTCCAAAATTTTTATATTCCAAACATAACTGGTCCTATATGTTTTGTATAAAATTTACAAATGTATGTTCATTGTTCTTGCACGTTTCACTGTTTAAATGCTCCAGTTTTCGATCAGCTTTGTCTCTGCCCTCTTTTCTGATTCAACATTTTTTTTTCCCCTGTAATGACTTCTTTCGCCATGTGCATTCTGCTTCTGGTGTCCACACTCAGTATTAATGGCCTTCTCAGGGGAGGGGGACAGCAGGACATGCAGGGGATTGAACCCCTGTCCCTGAATCTGCCTAAGAAGGTGCTTTAATCTGCTACCAGGCCAGCTCTCAAAATTCAGGGCTTTACAGCAGTGATAATTCATAATGGTTCAGACCCCTCTGTCTCCCTGGGTGCCCAGTGATCCTGCTGGTCCTCCCTTCTGCCTGCAGCACTGAGCGAGGCAAAGGGAGCCCGGGCTTCAGCAGTGGCCCAGAGAGCAGTTCAACCTCACCTTCCTCCTGGAAACCGGAGCCGGCAGCTTGTGCAGCGCATCCTCTTCTACAAGTGCGAGACAGACAGGAGTCATGCTTAAGCTAGAGGGATACAGAGGTGGGAGTAGGGAGGGAACGATGAAGAGGTGAGGGGAGGAAATGACTGCGGCTGATAGATTTTTACAATCCAGTATTTCTGCTCGTTTGTTCCCTCCCATAGATTACTAAATCTCTTCAAGGGCCTGGAAGATCAGAACAGCTTATGCAGCCACTTGTAATGGGGATATGAGCATTGACTATGGGAACATAAATAAAAGCTGAAGACCAAACGACCATAGTTCACTACACCCAATTCATACTCCAGAAAATAAAAGAAACAGAGCTTTGTGCCCTCCACTGCACAATATGACACTTTTGTGGAGGATTTCCAACTTTACGCACTAGACATACATTTGCACTAAAATCTTCCCAACTTGGGACATGTGTGTCAATCACATTCCAAGAATCATATCACGAAGAAACACAACTACTGAAGGTACAGAAAAACCTCCTCGGGCCCGGCAGGATGGCTCAGTGGTCTAAAGCGCCTGCTTGGGAAAGCTTGGGCGACTTTAGGGACCGCGGTTCGATCCCTGGCGCCACGTGCTGTGCCAGCCCTGCCCTCAGGGCGCGGGCTGAGCCAGCCATAAAAATGAGTGAATAAACAAATAAAGGTTCTGAAACAAGAAAAACATAAATAAATAAAAAAATAAAAGAGTAAGGGCCTGAGTTCAATCCCCAGTTCTGCAGAAAAGAGAAAAAAAAAAAAAAAAAGAAGAAGAAAAAAAAAGAAAAACCTCCTCGATTTTGTGCACTTACATAAATTTTTCTTTCATGTTTGTAAACTTAATTTACATATGCACTGCTCAGCGATTGCTAATTTTGGGTAAGTCTATGAAATGCAGCCTTTGCATTTGAAAGCCCTATTAGAGCTAATAGAATTATTTGGAAGGTAGAAGTTGACATACTTTATGAAAAATAAAAGATTTTATTTAAACATAGTGAATTTTAAAAACAGTACTTCCCTTAATGCTGTTTATAAATCCCACAGTCTAGGGCATTTGTAAAAGTACCCGGTTTCTTCTGTAACACTTTGTAGAAAGAATTCCAGTGGTTGGACTGGGATTCTGCATTTTTTGTTTGTTCATTTTGTTTTTGGTTTTATGTGGGATTGAACTGAGGACTCTGAACTTGCCAGGTGCTTGTACTACAGAGCCAACTCCCTGGAGATTCTACATTTTTATGTATATTCTCATCATATGATGGCCTATACAAGCTCTCTGTTGCAAGTTGGTTTTGGTTAATGGTACATATTTCCTGTTAAATACAAGTGCTTATTGGGATTTCCAAATAAAAACACTACTTCCTCTGCAATTCTAAAAGGAGCAAAATAAAATTTGAACTAAGTGATCAATTCTACCACTAAAAATCAACACAACTCTGTCTGTAAACGTTGTCAGTCATTCAGAAACAAAGAAATCACTTTGCTTTACCTGGCTGCAGCTGGTTTGGATATTCTTATATTTTATTGTGTAATAATCCCTATAACAAATACAGAAAGTGCACACTGATTCTCCAGAATGAAACATATCTCTGATATTTTAAAACTGCCAAATTATAATAATCTTTAGGAAGTGATTAGGTGTGTGACTATTTTGTAACATGAGGACATGGGGTAAGATCTAAAGTATAATTAGATAATAGTGTTGATCCTTTTCACTTAGGATAAATAGATTACTTCTTTCCATGTGGTAGTAGAATAATGAAGAATAATTTATATAAAGAAAATCTTCAGAACATGTATTTAACCTACAGAGTAACCTTAGAGGCACCCATAAATAATGATTTTTTGTTGTATGGCTTATAACAGTGAAACATAATCATTAGTCTTTTGTTTTTACTACCTCTTCAGAGAAAAACCAAATGAAAATTATTTTCTCTACTCTCTCCCTTCTCCTTTCATTCTACTTTACAGTATCAAAATTTTGTTCTCAGAAAATCTTTAACAAATGGCTTGTGATATTAAAATTGTGCTGTCAATACTTTTTGAAGATGGCAATGTTATTATGCACACATGTGCTGCATAAGAATGATGAATAAGTTGTGAAATGCTTTCTGCTTGAATATATTCTGATAGAGACTGCAACTTAAATTTAAGAATCAGACTGTGCCTTAGTCATTGTGGTGGCTGCATAGAATTAAGATGATTCTTCTCTGGAAACTCCTGTAAGTGACTAGTGGATGAGTGAACTAGAGTTTTCTTTATTTCGTCCTCAGTAACTTTCTTCTTCTTTTACTCAGCTCTGCCGCACAGGTCCGAGTCTAGTGAAATTCCAGAACATAGTTTGATTAGCCCTAAACAATGGAAACAAAGGCAATGACGGGAACTAAAAGTGATTAAAGTTATAGTAATGCTCGTGCTCCTGTCTGGAATTTCACTCCACTTATATTTTATTTCTACACATGTTTAAATTGAAAAGTAAAACAAACAAACAAACAAACAAAAATTGGAAATATAACTAAAGAAGTCGATTCGCTTTTAAAATATATGCTTCTTTATGTATTTTAATTTTTAGGGAAAATGCATCAGCATTCAGAATAGTACTTTTATGAAATTTCTAGGTATAAAACATTGAAGACTGCACTGGAATTTAGCATTTCAGAAGTGTTACTACTATTTTCTATAACAATTTGTGTATGTGACAAAAGTAATCAATTTAGATAAATGCGAGATAACATGCATGTGTACATAACAGCATAGTACCAGAAAAAAATGATATCAAATCTTAAACATTTATGGTTTTGTCTTGTTTGCAACAGAACCTGGGAGATGATGCTGCATGCTTGTGAGTCTACTGTGAACATAAAATTTTGAACAAAAATCTTAAGAGGCTGGAAGCTATTTCTCTGGGATGAAGAACAGCAGTTATAGACTGGGGATGTGGTGAGGGTGGAACATTAATAAAGTTAAAATTTTCTTATGTTTTAAGTTTCAAATTATCACTTATCTATTTATAGCCTACTTTTTTTCAAATGATTAAGTTAAACACACTAGTCTAAATCCATCAGAGGCATTAAAAATAATTAAAAGGCTGGTGAGATAGCTCAGTGTGCTAAGCACCTGTTTAGGCAAGAACAGGGACCAGAGTTAGATCCACAGTACCACAGACTTTGCCAGCCTCACCTGCTGGCACACTGAACGGGCCACCAAGGTCAGGCTTGGTGGTGCAAACCTGTAATCCCAGTGCTGGGGAGGATGAAAACAGGAGGATCACTATGAGTCAAAGCTGCATAGTGAGACACTGAACCAAATACATACATTAAACCCAAAATGTAGTTCTGTTAAACTACAAAAAGGTAGTCAAATAAAGACCAATGGCAGGATGATGTGATTGGAGACCTTACAGACTCAAAATATTGTAGGGACACTACCTTGAGCAAACATGATCTCAAAAAAGACAGACCAAAGTTGGGGAAATTGAGCCGTGTGTCCTTAACAGTAATCTTCTAAATTGAATGACTGTGCACAACAGAAACTCAGAGATATTTCTGTTTTTTTCAATCAGTATATTATAAACAATGTTCAAAGAATGTGTGAGAGGTCTACCTTGTAAGAAAATTAGTTTTACTGTGGTTGAAATGGGACTTAATTTTTAGTTTTCAAGCTGAAAAGTGAAATGATGTGACTTATATGCATCTGAAGAATTTAAGACAATTTTTTAAAATAGAACATATAAGAGAAGGGTAAAGATAAGATCTGGGACTTAGCATGTATATGTGGCAACACATGAAAATGCATGTGTGGGCTTAGAACAGAGAGCTAACAATGCAGCGGGTTAAAGGGCAGCTCATATTATTTCTTCTATTACTTGATAAAAAACTAATGACTAGTTAATAAATTAGAGGCTATTTGTATCTGGTTTGTATTTTTCTTTATCACTAATGTATTTCTCAGTTAGAAAGCTGTAGAGAAAAATGAAACAACCATGAGAGCCCCAGTGAGATAAACTATTCTGTAATCAAATAAGTTCTTCTACACTTCTCTCCTATATCACTGTTCCAGGACAGGCCACAAGGCTAGTTATGAATATATCTGTAAGCCAGAAGCTTTATTCTTTAGATGTTACATACATAGCATTCTATAAAGATAGAAGATGATTAATTGATACAGAGTAGGCTACTTTTGAAATAAAAATTTTCATTTTTAAGATTTACCCATGTTCATAACCATAGATCTATTTCCTTATTCTGAAATACACTGCTTTATTCTATTGTATTATTAAAGTTAACCGAGTCTTGTGATCATGAGTATTTTGTGAATGTTACTGGTAATCACAGAAATGAAAATTAAAACCAAAGGGTAGAGCTCAAGTGTTTTCTCCATAGAAAATATAAATCAAAAATGAAATTCAAACTGGAAAACCTTGAAATATTAAATATATGTATATAGATTGTAACATGAGGTGTTGACTTAAATGGTTACAGAACCTGAACTTCTCATAATCTGTGACATGAGACCTGGTAAGTTGATACTATAGATTCTATTTGGAGTCTAAAGTCCTGTGAATCATTAGTGCTGAAGTAGACAAGACAGTTCCCCTGTCTGTGGAGTGACCAATAGATGTGCATGATTTTATGAACACCAATAAGAGCATTTGAACTGTAAAGTAAAACGAATAAGAAGTAAATTTCATAAAACTAAGGGAGTAAGTGACAATAAATTGCATTGCACCTTTTATGCCATAAACTGCAAGGTGGAACAAATTAAGACTATTGTAAAGAAACATATGACCTGTTTACTGAGCCAATAATATTTTAGGGAGTAATAGCTAAATTTGTGAATCTGTTGACCATATGATTAGAAAATTATTCATGTTATGGCGGCTTTGTGTCTATGGCTTGAATATCCTTGCATTAAAATAAATAAAGTGGGGCCTGGCAGAATGGCTGAGTGGTCTAAAGCGCCTGCTTGGGAAAGCTTGGGCGGTTTCAGGGACCGCCATTTGATCCCCAGCACCACATGCTGTGCCAGCCCTGCCCTCGGGGCGGGCTGAGCAGGCCATAAAAATGAGTGAATACACAAAGGTTCTGAAACAAGAAAAAAATATGTAAATAAAATTTTTAAAATTCTTAAAAAAAATAAAATAAATAAAGTATCTCAAAGCAGAGCCATCTTCTGAAGTTATAAACAGTTTATTTTCTGAAAGAAGAGGAAAAGCTCATAGGTCAGCTGTTACTTTGATATCATAATAAGCATTTGATGTTCGAGTCAATGAAGAATTCAAGCAGAAAGATCCATATGAAATCCAAAATAAAATGCTTTAGTAAAGGGTGATTTTAACTATAGTCATTCTACTACTATTTTATTAAAATCAGTAATAAAAACAACATAATCAGAAAAGGTGGAGATTTTATGTACTGAAAACCCAAGTAGATTACATTTAAATGAAAGTATGTGACCATTAATTTTCATGAAAAACAATATTATACATTGGGAAACATCTGCTAAGATATTCCCAATTCATTTCAAAACATTTTGACCTTAAGCAAAATATGTCTTTTTTCATTTATTACTTTTTTGCAGGCTGGGTCAGAGCCAATATCCATAAAAATGATGAAAACATTCCATATAGTACTCACAGGGCTATATTTCTTCAGTAGAATTTAGTGCGAGGGTTTTCATTTAAAAGGTGACAATACTACCATGACTATTATTAAAATTCATTTAATAAGGTTTCATATGCACTTTTTAGAAACCAACTACTTTGACATCTAATATTTAACTATTAGAGATCCACATCTCTCAAAGTTGTTTTTTAAATTACTGATCGATCTATTTATTTGATACAGGTTCTTGCTACACCACTCAGACTCAAAGTGATCCTCCTCTCTCAGTTTCCCTAGAGCTGGAATTATAGGCGTGTGCCACCATGCCTGTTCTTGGTGGCTGACACAGAGGTTCTGGTGCCCATGGGACATTCAGTACTGGGGATGCAAGCTGGGTCCTTGAGCTTGGCAGAGAGGTACTTAGACTGCCAAGCTATCTCCTTAGCCCTTACAGATTTGTTTTTAGAAACAAAATAAGCCAAATAAAATGTTATATAAATATATAATACAATATATAGTATATATAAGTATAATATGCATCATATATATGATCTACATGACTATGATAAACCTGTTACTAGATAAGAGCGTATTTATTCCGTTAATGATATTTAACTGCCGTTGTCCTCCTATGAATTTTGAATCCTTTTCTAAGTCAAATTGAAAAGTTTTAGTGTGCAAGATTATGAGTTTGTGCAAGGAAGATAGGCTTGCTGCATGAGTGCCTGCCTGTGAAAAGTCCCAAGTTTGATCTCCAGTACTGCAAGCACATAAACACCCCCCCACACACACACACACTCTTCCAACAGTTTTCAATAGATTCAAATTCAAATTTCTCTGACCAAGGGCCTCCTCAGCCTCCATAAGGGCAAAGTACAAGAATCCAGAGCCACACAGACTTCCCAGGCCTTCAGTCCTAGGATATAAATCTTTTAAAGGAACCTTTCTCAGAATTTTGAAAAATTATCCTTCCAGTTACTTTCTCTTCACTTATGTTCCTGAGCTGTCTGTCTTACATGAAGATAGCCCAAAAGGATAAATGAAACTTGAACTGTGTCCCTAGTATAGACAGAGTGGTACAGGGAACTTGGCGTACCACAGCACCGGAAGGACACTCTAATGCAGGTGAGTTCCTAGTCACTCAGGCAAACAGAGTTGTTCTCACAACTAATATTTGATCGATCAGGTCTGGAAAAGTTGTGACACTTTTGTTTTTCAGGTAATTTCTCTGTTAAGTATTTAGTCATGATTCCCACCCACATTACTGCCTACTTGCTTGCCAAGTAAGTCCCTTAACTATCTGTAAGTATTGTTGAGAGAAAAATGCCCATTACTGATCTTTTTCTTCCCTACATTGAACTCAGATTTGGTGAGACAGAGGGTGCAAAGAGTTTGTCTGAATGAGTTGTCACTAGGTAAATGATGAATTGTACTTACAAACATTATAGATAAGTTACAAGCTGACTGACTGAGGGTTTCTGTAAGTTTTATCTGGGTTTTCTTTTGTTGTTCTTAATGCAATCAATTCTTATTCATTGAAACAGAAACATAATGTAAATTGTAGTGGTTCAGAGAACTATCATGATACCTAGAAACACAGAATTGAGGTTCTAGTTCTATACAAATGGTGAAGAAATGTGAAACAGTACAGATACTCCAATGAAAATATGGATTATTTCACTGTTACTGACTAGCAGTCAGTGCAAGGGATTTTACTTCTCTACCTTAGTACTGTCATTTCTGGATGTCATTGCAATTTGAGAATATGACCTTTCAACCCTCCTGTCCTTAATAACAGATACTTCTAAATCAGCCTTGCTCCAAGAAAACATAGAAGTTTAATGCAGATCTGTGTTCTTTTGTTGCTTATTTAAGTTGAACACTCACGTAGACGTTAACTTATACTTGAAATAAAGGTTATGTACTCATATCCTGGTTATAACAAAGGCTGGAAAGTTAATTACTGTTCTTACACATTGCATGTTATAGCAGCTTGATCACATATAAGAAAGCTAGCTAAAGATGTTGTGAAGATGACAAAATGCATGACAATTTTTATGTACCTTTCATGTGTAAGATACAGAGCCAGGCTTGCGTGGGAATGGAGGACAGTCCTTTTAACCTCAAAGCTAGGGTCTATGTAGTTCAATAATGACATAGGCTCAACTATAGTCTATATGGAGCTGAATTTTTAGGGCACTTACAGTAGGACACTTGCATGTACCTGAATTGACACATTCTAATTATCATAAAAGAATCCTCCAATACTTTTTGACTAGCTTTAAAAAATAAATTTCACATTGGTATATAAGGGTAAAGCTCCTTTTCGTCTCTAGATAGTATTCATAAAAAGGTGAAAATAAAGACTTAGGAAGACTGACAATAAAATTTTATCGGTGGAATGAACTTATTGGTATGGAAACGAAAGTCAAGTGAAAGTTATCTAAAATGAGGAGAAACGGAGTACCAGATCTTAACAAGGACGTGAAAATGCCTAAATCCTGGTACACAGAGCATGCAAAATATTCTCAACGCTTTTCTGAATAAAACTCAAGAATGCTGTTATAGTGGTGATGCACGATTTCTTACATTATATTTTAGTTCACACACATATAGTTATATATACCCTAAATCTATAGGGAATGTGTTTCTAAGTGTTCATGCCAATATTCAAGAAATCGATCTACATTGAAAGTTTTGTAATGTGTTGCTCAGTTCAATGTTTTATGTGATTTTTTTACTGTGGTCAAACACACATAAGAAAGTTAGGAAATAGGGATATACCTCAGTGACCCAGCTTCTACCTGGCACATGTGAGGTCTTAAGTTTGAAACCCAGTACCAGAAAAAAGAAAACTAGTATTTTAACTTTTGTAAGTGCCAAGTTCAGAGGGTTTGCATACATTTGTATTTCAATATAATTATTGCCACTACTTTGCTAAAGAAAATTTTCATATTCCCAACTGAATCCTTAAGTCCACTAAAATAATTTCCTCTTACGTCTCCTAGGGGGTCCTGCAACCCCACTCTGTATTCTAATTCCATGTAATACTTTTAGTGGAATCAAACAGAACACTTTAATGACTTCTTCGTCGTTGTTGTTATTCACATAATGTCCTCAAACTTGATCTTTGTTGCAGCATATATTTTGCATGGAATCCTTGCTGTATGCTCCCACCCACTGTTCTTAGGAGCTGGGGAAACATTCAAACTGAAGTAAATGCTTCGTGTTCAACATAAAGGGCTGCAAGAAAGAACCGACATCTGTGTGCCGTCAGGCACCATGCATCTTTTCATCTCCGAACAGTCAAAAGCCTTGTAGAGTTCATTTCATCTTCAAGGTACCACATTAGCACCTATAGACCATGACCCTACAGCAACTGTTGTATCTTGTTTCCTCATTTCTAGTTCCTAAATTCTTCTTCACATAGCAGTCATAGCCATCATTTACAAACAAATTGTATCTCTTTCCTCAGTTAAAATATGTCTCAGTGGTTCTTTTTCCCTTATAAACAAACTAAGCTCTTTGTTTCTCTTTCTAGTGTTCTTATTTGTTCGTTTGTTTAAGGGTCTGCTCAAGCTTTCCCATTGCAAAGATAACTTACCAAACAAACCAGCGGGTCAAGAAGGACGGGTTTGTTTTGGTTTATTGTTTCTATCTATTCAGGCCAAGGTTTGCTGGCTCCAAGGCAGGAACATTATGGAGAAGATTAGTGGAACAAAGTGCTCTGCAGGCCAGTCAGGAAGCAGAGAGAAATGGGGACCAGCAGGGTGGGGCGGAAGGAGCAGGCACCAGGTACAGCACCCTAGGTTACACACCTGTGCCCACCCAGACACACACTCGAGGACGCCTTCCAAGTCATGCAGCTCCCTAGCCAATCAAGTTGATGATTATGTTTAGCTGGCATGATCTTCCAGGATATATAGGACCTACGTTTTATTGCTCCCCCAAGTTCATGCTTTGGCATTCCTGAATTGACTTATTGCCCTCCCGTAGCCATGAGGACTCAAATCCTTACTCATTTTGCAGAATTGCTCTTCAGTTTTCTTGGTGTGCTTGCCTTTCAGCTTTGTCTAAATATATGTTCTTTTTTTTTTTCTTTTTCTTATATAGTACCTTACTATAGTATTTTGTCCTTTCCCCTTTCCCCCCTCAGTAATGAGGATCAAACCCAGGCCTTTGCATGTTGTTATAAGTGCACTTAGCTATTGATCTTGCTACGGTGAAAATGTTGGGTTGGAGATTCTGGATCTTCCATATCAGTCTCCTTGACATGACTAGGATTACAGCCATGTGTCCTAACAGCTGTCTATTTTCTATAATAGCACTTCTATATTAAAAATCTGTATTTCCTATGGGCATTTAAACCACATGAGATGAGACGCAATATTTTTATTTAATTTTATTTGTTTACCAACATATAACCTGGATTGGAAGAAAGCAGATATTTCACAATACTAAACAAATGGCACCAATGAATGATATTATGTTAAAATAGAGAAGAGCAATGATGTTGTAATCTTTGTGCCAACTTTCTTGTTGAGTCAGAACCCAGTATCTGACTCTCACTATTTAATGGAGAAAAGGTTGATTTCGACCCACAGAAGGCAGAGGTTTCCATCCATAGCTGGCCAACCCCAGTCAGGGTGGTATAGCTGAGGGGCCAGGCAGGGAAACGTCACTTAGCATGGCAGGCAGAAAGAAGCAAGGAATTAGGCGAGGAAGGGGGAAGACATTACCTTGCGTGCCACACGCCAGTGATCTAGAGCCGCCTGACTGCACATTTAGCTACAGACTCCACAGTAAACTTGCCGAGTGGTCAGTGTCTCTGTCTCATGACACAATCACATTCTAAAACCCCAACCATGAGTACATGAGATTCCAGAGCAACAGCAGGTATAAACCTAACAACGGATGGGTAAAACCTCATACAGTTAACTTACTGGAAAGCTCAGATTTATCGCAGGAAGCAAACCCTAAGATGAGTGTATCTCACAATATCTGTCTTAAAGTACGTTAGAGTCATGACAATGTCATTGTTACTGTGTACAGATTAACTTTTCTTAGGCATCAGCGTTAAAAATTCCCATCTTTGGTGTCTAAAATTACTACTCAAACAATTGAGTATTCGATATAGAATAAAAAAGTAAAGTATGTAATAAAAAGAGAGTCATTTTTAACATCAAAACAAAATTATCTTTCTCAGTAAAAGACAAGTATTTTTGTGCTACTAGGTATTAAGCAGAAAGTAACATACCTAGTCTTTTTTTTTTTTTTTTTTTTTTTCTTATTTTGAGATAGACTTTTGCTCTGTCACTAAGATGCTGGGCATGCTGGAATCTGGAATCCTTCCTCAACTTGCCACCATGCTGAGATTATAGATGTATGTGGCCACGCACAGCTAGAAAAATGATTTTGAAGTATGATGAGGTTCCAATCTTGTTTTTTCACTACTTAGTAAAATTTAATATATTAATTCTTTGTGATTTTGCTGGCTTTTGTAGTAAATAAAGTTTGATATTCAGAGTGAGCTACCTCCTGGGATTTTTGGCTTCATTTTATAAAGCAGCATCCTTTAAGTGCAATACAAAGAAGGAATGACAATACGTTAACGTGGATGTGTCTCAGTTCTGAGTTGCTGTAGGATTATAATGAGTTTAATTCAAAATGTACTTACTTTGTAATAGCTTTATGTCTAACAGGGAGGAACTTTAGAGCATGCACACATTGTCATTTTTTAAGAGAATAACACCACAAACAATGGAATCGTAACAAGTGAGTGAAAGAGAAAAATAGGTCAATACATTGATTTTGCTGTTGAATTATTCCAGAGATAGTAGCTGAAAGCAATGGCCACCTTCTGTTTGACATGCTCTATTTCACAACGTAATTCCCAGTTTTCCTCTTCTACTGAGATTAGGCAGACTGTTTTTCATTAAAACGATGGCATATTTTGATTTTCTCCTAAGGTTTTCCTAGGGAGAGAAAGCCTCCGCGACCACTCATTTGTGCTGCCTTCCCCCTTGAGAAGCACCTCCATTAATTGGAACAAAAGTTTGAAAAGCAAATGTCACTGAATCTCTCAGGATGTTTCAAGCCTCTGCAGCTACAGAGAAAACACAAAGCAAGCCATCGCTGCATTTTCTGAATGAGCTTAGAAAACAAAAGCGAACTTGCAGTGTGTCTCTGTGCTCCAAGTGGCCTGAAAACACTGAACACATTCTCCAGTGAACAGCACTCACTACATCGCTTTTCGATGCTAGCCATTTAACCTTGTCATAAGGTTACAAAGATGAACAAGAAATTGCCTCTGCCCCTGTCAGCTAAAAGATCCACAAAGGACAAAAGACAATACCCGCCGGTCAAAAAATAGTGTGGTAAGGAGCGAGGGAGGAGGACAATGTGATGAAGTCGCAGTTCCAGGGGGGAATGAATCTGTCAAAGGGAACTAGAATCTGTGGAGTCGTTATTGCTATGAACCTAATCACAGCAAAATTGAGCAGCAAAAATGAATAAGCACGTTGTTAGCAACTGGACTTGATCTTCTGCCAGTTGTTGGATATGCTCCTGTGGACTTCTCTGTCTGCTGCTAGCCAATCCATCAAGACGATTCACCTTGGGTCCATGCAGGAGCTTACCTGTCAGCATGGTAGCCCAGACTTTTCCATATGGCAGGCACCAAGGACAAAGACTGAAACTTGACGGCTCCAGCCTATTCTACTTCTGACTCAAATTTATTTACTGTCATCTGCTTTTCATCTATTTCAAGTTTTTCTAGAGATTCAACTAATTGTGAAGCATAAGGCTCATGATTAGTGTTATAGTTTATGAGCAGATGTCCTCCTAAGGACAGTGATTAAAAAAAAAAACATGTAGAAATACAGGAGAGCTGTTGAAATCCACATGTGGAACTGATGTTATAGCAACAGTATCCTATATTCAAATCAAATAGCAGTTCTGCTCAAGTTTAACTGATGAAAAACCTTACTCTATGTCTTGTGCTGCAAATGCGTACTGTGGCAGGGCACAGATAGAAGGAAGGAAGGAAATAATTATAGCCATTTGTTCCAAAAAAATCTATTGTGTAGACAATATGAAAATAGATTGGAATCTATATTTTGAACTTTGACAATAAATTAGAGGAGAAAAAGACTTTTTTATAATACTGAGCAAGATCTGGGGTGCTTCTGAGTTTAATATATTTAATAAATTCTTGCGTTACCTATAACAAAGAATGACAAAAATTATATGTAGAATACTCACATCTTATATTTAAAGAAACTTAAGCACAAGGAACAAAAGTTTATTCCAGAAAAGCTTAAAGAATTAGTAAAAATTAATTATTAAGTGAACCCAGACTGATGATTCTCTAAAGTTGAAGTTTTGTACATTCCTATTTATAAAGAGTATAGGCAATTGTCTCAGTTACTCTTCTTTCATTGCTGGCACAAATACCCAACACTCAAAATGAAGTAAGGAACAGTTGATTTAGCTCACAGGTACTGGAGGTTTCAGTCCATACTCAGCTGGCTGTAAGGCAGAGTGGCGCATGGTAGAGAGCATCAGTTCATGGCTGCATCTAAAGAGCAAGCGCAAATGGAAGGCATAGCAGCAACAATGGCAACAGAGAGAGAGTCTGTCTCTCCATCTCCCTTACGTTACATTCAGGCTCTCCACCTCAGACTGGGTAGCACTCACACTCATAATCCCAGCAGCACTCAGACACAGAACCTCAGCCCTGGATCACCCATAACACGAGTAGATCATGAGTTAGTCTCAAACTCTACAAGTCCCTGCCCCATGACTGCATGAGGCTTTGGGCAGACAACTAGACCCAAACCATAACAGCAGTCTCATAAGATTTATGTCCCATGGCATTTCTTTTGAGTCTTTGAGCTTGTAACTAATTTTTACTACTTTAATAATTGAACCACTTGTTAGGCAGAACTTCTAGGTACATTTTTTGTATTTGTTTGTTATTTTTTGGAAGATATATATTTGCAATATTAGATAATATTAATTGTCTAGCTAGGATTATTTTGCTTTCCTGTGTTTCCCTTTGGCAAGAAACTATGACTATATTTTTATTGACTGAGTCCTTAACTTACATGACCCAAACTGTAGTCTGCTTATGCTAAGAAACTAATGCAAGATGTTCTTCTGATGAAGTTCCTCTATTCCAGGACTTACATAAAGTTGAAAGCAGAAAGTTTTGAGAATCTCTTTGTTAACCAGGGACATATTTAGTTTTAATGAAAACAAGCACCTATTTTGTTACTAGAAGCGATAGGAGACATTGATATGGCTCTTATAGTGTGGTTATGGGAATGAAATCATCTGAGCTCTTAATGCTACATCACTAAGACATGGATCTTACTACATTTATCTTTTCTCTGAACATCAAATTAAAACTCATAATACTAGTGATTCTAAGAATGCTTTGAGTAAGATTTATGTTGTTATATTTATTGTCAGGGGTATCTATTTTGATTTCTTATGGCTTATAGTTAAAATGAAAGCCAGAAAAGATATATCTTATGATGTCCTTTGTGTTATCACAAAATCTCCATCTCTATCCTAAGAACTGTTTTCTGTGTTGTTCATAAATGACTCCAGCATCATAAATTTGATTGTTACTGTTTGTTCTATTTCCTGACTCAAATTTACTTACTGTCATCTTCTTTTTATCTACTCCAAGTTTTTCCAGAGATTCAACTTACTTATGAAGCTTACGGGTCCATGATTATTGTTGTAGGTATGAACAGACAAGTCCCTAAAGCCTGGTGCTCTCATAGTGGAGCCTAGGTGGTGGCTCAGTCATTCAGGCCTGAGGCTCACCAGTAGATTCACCCACTGGTAAGTTTATAGAGAAGTGTGATGCAGGAGATGCCTGTGAGGAGCTGGGCTGGCTTGGGGCAGCCCAGAAGGGCCTCGCTCCCTTTCTCCTCCTGTACCTCTTTCTCTCTGTTGCCTCCATTACCTTGCTGTGAACTGCTTCTCCTCCGCCATGCCACCCTACCTTGGAGCCAGTGGACTGGCATGAAGCATCCCAACTCCCACTCCGTGGGGAGCGGGAATCAGATATTGGGTAGCAGTGATGAGAAGGAAAACACGACACTTATGCCAGACATGGTACACAGCTCAGGGTATCTGTGGCATCAGAAATAGAAGGCTAAGCCGGGCATGGTGGCGCAAGCCTGTAATCCCAGCACTCGGGAGGCTGAGGCAGGAGGATTGGTGCGAGTTCGAGACCAGCCTGGGCTGCAAAAGTGAGTTCAAGGGCAGCCTCAACTGCATAGCAAGACCCTGTCTCAAAAAGACAAAAAAAAAAAAAAAAAGAAAGAAATAGAAGGCTAGCCAGCGCCCATAATAGACTCTGAGAGACTCTAAGTTAGAAAGTAACTCAAGCTACTTGGGATCAGTCTTCTTTAAAAGGTCATGGAAGTTTGACTTTCTGAGAAATAGTGTAAGACTGGGTGTGCCTGTCATTCCAGTGCTTGGAAGGCTGTAAACAGGAGTATCACTGTGAGTCTGATCTACACAGACCCTGTAGACCCTACAGTAAATACGTTTTGTAAAAAAGAATAATAATAACAGTGTAAAATGCTGTCTGTTAACATGACTTCAACAAGGAAAATGTCACATAAAAGCAAAACTTACAAGTCTTGAGAAAACAAGGAAAAAGGAAATCCTATGGTATTGGATAGCTGTCTATTTTAAAACTATAACTGGAAACACTGATAGACATACGCTGATAGATAAACACTAATAGAGCAATGATATAATAAATGGAGAGATTAGTTAAGTACTTGTTATTCATTTCTTAAGAAATGAAAGAACCATATAAAAACTGAATAACCCTTATGTGGTTCTTAGCTTATTTTATATATATCAAAAGCTATCATGTCAAATGAAACTTTCCAAATTATAAAGTAGAAAATTTAGGTCAAGAGGAAAGTGATAATGTAACAAAGATCCCTGATTTATAGCTTTTCAAACTAAATTTCTGTTAAAGTGAAAGTTATACCTAATGTCCCACTATGGTCCCATTTACTCATTATTTTGAGCATTGTATATTTATTTTCTGAAATTAACCGTAGTACTTATAAACTCTAACTCTATTATCTTATTAAGGTGCAGTTTCACATTTGAAAGTCTATAAATCTTTGTAATTACTTTACCTCATCATGAAATGTGAAAATGTATCAAAATGAGTTTGATCAATGATTAAGTGTGATGCTCATACTTTGATCCAATTAATATTGTTTCTAATATAAAATTATTCAGAGTTTGCATTGTATTAAAAATAGTTTTAACTAAAGTATGCATAAATTTTTCTAAAATATCACAAAATTTGAAGTAAGATACTTTTTAAAATTTAGTTGCCAATAATATGTATTTATATACATCTGTGATATTACAG
>PVJA010017424.1:0-41561 GCA_004027025.1 Myocastor coypus | reverse complement strand
AAAAAAAAGGAAAAGAATATACTTCTCTTTGGACTAAGAGGAAGCAGATACATACACAGTCAAATGTTTTGCAATTGCAGTGGGCCACCAGTGAAGCTTGTGATGTTGGAGGCTATTGAATCTAAGCCTCCTAAAGCTCATCTCACCAATCTAGCTCTGCTGTAAACTTACATTTTTAAGCCTCAAGAAGAGAAGCTTCTTGATACCATTACTCTATAACATAGGTACTTGAGCTTAAAATCGCTGTCTGAATATCAAACATCTTACACTTAACTTGGGATCGGTATTTTCCTTCAGTCACTGATATTTTAATAAATTCCTATACAAGGTGATAAAAGCAGCTATACATTTTTACACAGACATTTAGAAATCTAAGTATATATAAAGTTGTAGCTGGTCAAACCTATGGCATTTTTCCTAGTCTCTTACTCTCATTCAATACGCTTTTTGTTTTCTTTTAAACCAATCATTTACTCGAGAGAGAGTATAGCAATAACTGAAATTACTGAGAAGCAGCACGACTCTAAAAGACAAGAATGACAGGTATTCCAAACATTATTTTAGTGTTACACACTGCTATCCTCAGTATGAAAAATGTTTTGGTGGTTCTTAGGATCATTATTGAATTTATCCTGTGTATATAAGTGCATGGGAGAGTTGCTATATTAAGATCATATTCTGCACATGAAAGTCTCTCCAAAAGGCCCCTAATGTTGTCATAATGATTTTTATTCATCATGGTAAAGGAAATTGATTAAAATTTCCTGCTTATTTTATATTTTACATAACAAATTGTAGATCATAACAATATTGTACCATGTATGTTTTTTGTAGTTCCAATAACTTGTGGAAAGTATATATTATGGTTTCGTTCTTACTAAGACATTTTCAACTATATTAATACTACTTTGTAGGAAATTGAAAATTTCAATTATTTGCTCATATTTATCATGTCAGAAAGATCTTGTATATGTCAAACAATCTTGTACAAAATGGTCTTGTATATGTCTTATGTGTCAAAATGATCATGTATTTTTATTTATTTACTTATTTTTGTGGAACTGGGGATTGAACTCAGGACCAGAACTTGCCAGGTAAGTGCTTGCTACTGAGCTATCTCCTTGGCCTCTATCATGTATCTTTTTATTAGAGATCAAACTATCCTTTATTCATGTGTAAGTATTTGCACTACTCTTAAAGGTACTTTTTTGGTGGCACTCTAGATTAAACCAAAGGCCTGCACAGTGAGTTTTGTTATAAGCTGTTATTTATTTATTTATTTATTTGTTTATTTATTTATTTATTTGGCTGGCTCAGCCTACCCTCAGGGCAGGGCTGGTGCAGCGTGTGGTGCCAGGGATCGAACTGCGGTCCCTGCAGCCGCCTAAGCTTTCCTAAGCAGGCGCTTTAGACCACTGTTATGGTTTATGTTTAGTTGTCCCCACAAAGCCTCATGGAGTCATTGGGCGGGGACTTCTAGAGTTTGAGACTTGATCCATGATCCCTGGGATTATGGGTTTTAGTATTGATGGGATTATGGGTGGAAGTACTTCTAGGATTATGGCTGTAGCCTAGGGCAGGAGCTAAGGCAGAGAGCCTGAATGTAATATAATGAGAGACAGAGAGACAGACTGGAGCTCTAGCTGTTGCTGCTGCTCTGCTGCCCTGATTGACTGGCTGCCTCTGCTGCCATTTTGCTGCTGTTCTGCCTCCATGAAATGGATGCTCTCCACCCTGCTCCACTCAGCCTTGGGCTAGCTGAATATGGACTGAAACCTCTACAAACTGTGAGCTAAATAAACCTTTCCTTCCTTCATTTTGAGTGTCGGGTATTTGTCCCAGCAACGAGCAAAAAATAACTAAGACAACCACTGAGCCATCCTGCCAGGCCCTGATATAAGCTGTTTTTATCATACTTTAATTTGAGACAAGGTCTCACTTAGTCATTGGTTGCCCAGCGTTTGTTAAAAAGTCCATCCCAGAGTGCTAACTTACAGACATTGATCACCACGCCTGGCACTAAATTCCTTCCTTCTTTCTTTCTTTCTTTCCTTCTTTCTATTTTTTTCAGTACTGGGGATTAAACTCAGGACCCTGTGCTTGCCAGGCAAGTGCTTATTCTACTGAGCTATGGCCCTGGCCCTAGCACTAAGTTCTTAAATCATCTTTTCAGTTAAGATTTACACTGTTTTAAAAAAAGACTTACATTCTTTAGATTATTATGTGTTTCTGTGTACTTATTTTTGGTGATTAAATTATAATTTTTTTTGGTGCTTTAAACAATTTATTTAACTGAAATGGACTTACATTTGTTTCTTAAGTGACTTCCATTTATTTGGACACATCTTTTCCCAATGGTGATTTACAAGATCTTCAAGCCAATATAAATATTTTATGAATATTTGGGTATATACCTGCACAACACCTCAGCAATACTTTTCAGCAAGAAAACACTGAAGAGTAAAGACCAGACAAAATTACTCACTACATGAAAATCTGCTGAGATGTGTTTGAGGTAAGAAGGCACCACATACCTCTTCAACTAAGAAAATCACCCTTACAGCACAGGGCAATTTTATTTTTATACAGGACCTAGAACACTTAAGCTGCCAATTAGGTGGTGAATGGCAGAACTACATCCGAGTTTATGACATTAATTCATAGGGAATAGGTTCCTACAACTCAGGTTCCTTCCCATTGGTCCTCACAAAGTGCGCTTCTCTGGGAGGGGCAGGCTGGCGCTTCAGTTGAACCCAAGTACCTTTCCCTTTGGCTTCTTTTTTTTCTGATCATTTTCCTTGACACGTTTCAGGTAACATTTGTGAGGCATTCCTTTTTGCACAGTACCCATTCTCTTGATGTCTACAATGTCACCCTTTTTGTAGATTCGCATGTATGTGGCCAAAGGAACCACCCCATGTTTTCTAAAGGGCCTGGAGAACATATAACGGGTTCCCTTCCTCTTGCCCTTTGTGTTAGTCATTTTGACAAATTACTAGAAGATGGTGGTTCCGGCTGAAAGTAAGTTATAATTCTTAAGAAGAATTTTTTTTTTGTATATGTGTGTGTGGCTCAGGCTGCCTTCAGTATGGTTCTGATCAGGCATATGGAGCTGGGAGTCAAACCATGGTCCCCTGCGCCTGACTGGGTTTGCTCAAGCAGGTGCTTAAACAACTGTGCTAACTGCAAGCCCTATAATTCTTATATGAATAACTTTCAACTATTTTTGGTACATTTTCTAACACATTTTAAAATTACCTCATTGCGAATTAAAAATCACTAGTCTTCAAAATAATATAATTTTACTTTTAATTTATTATTATTTATTAATTTTAATGAAAAGAAATAGCACTGAGTCAGTTTCACAACAGATTAGTATGACAGTTACAATAATTAATACATTGCACATTGTTGCCTTTGTAGTATTTGTTCAGAGTTCAAGATGCAGACATATCTTGTATAAATACTATTAGCACAAATCTTTCTTCTCATTGAACTAAGAGAAAGTAGCTGTATGTATATTCCAATAGTCCATAATAGTAGTGGATTATCAGCACAACTGGAAATGTTGGAAGCGATTGACTTGAGCCTTTTACAGCTCAGTATATTATTATAGCTTCACTTTTTATACATTGTAGATAGAGTTTTCTGCTGGATGGTTAATACCTAGATAAACCAAGACCTATATAATGAAAAATTTAACTTCTGTATTGGACAAAGTCAGTCAAATCCCCTCAGGATTTATCCTGAAACCACATGCAGCAGTTTGTAGGTCTTTTGTCAGTATCAGCCCTCTCTCTGGTTGAGTAGTGGCCATTGCTTGACCAATTTGCTCTCTGTGAAAGCCTGAGAGAATATTTTCTCTGTAGGTGACTCTCCTTAGGCACAATATGCATGGTCAATCACTTTCCTCTGTGGCTACATAATTTCTTTGTACAAAAAATTTGCAGCACCATTAAATTACAGGATGGTACAGTACAGGTTCATTTATGTCCTGAGTCCTCACTGACCTTGAAGGGCTAGGACCAAAAAAATGGTTATCCTTGTAGCCATTCTTTTTCTCTAATTTTTAGGTCTGGCAACTTAAGTTGTTAACCTTCCAGAAGAGAATCTTAATGATAACTAATATAATTTTGATTTTTATATTGGCCTCCCTTCATCCTTTATTAAATAAATATTTTAAAATGTCCTTCTGTACATACATCTTTTAACTGTAAATGTACAGTGCTTATCTGAATAAACCTATGGGAGAATATGTTACTATACATACCTTTAGAAGTGTAGGAATCAGCATTTTTTTTTGGTGTTTTATCAAGTAGAAATGTTATTAAATAGATAGCTATGTAAGAGCTGGATAAAATATTTTTAGCATTCATAGTAATCACATCTATAGCATTATTGATATAGCTTGTATTTAGCTTGTTTGATCATTTAGTTTACATTGAATAAAAATTCTCTTACTATTTGGAATAATATTGAACATTTACTGAATAAAACAATCTGAGTTATGTTAATCATTATAAAATAATAGTCAAAATTTCACTTACTATAAGAAATACGAACTTTCAAAAAGTTTAGAGCAGGGCCCGGCAGGATGCCTCAGTGGTCTAAAGTGCCTGCTTAAGAAAGCTTGGGCGGCTGCAGGGACCGCGGTTCGATCCCCGGCACCACATGCTGCGTCAGCCATACAAAATAAACAAACAAACAAACAAACAAAACTTCTAAAACAAGAAAAATAAAATAAATTTTTAAAAAAAGTTTAGAGCTTTCAGTCTACTTGGTTATCCAAGTTTCTAAGTGTTCATTTCAGAAATTACTATCTTGAGTGCTACAAGTTGCATGCAAGATGTCATACACTGGCCTTTAAGTGCTCTACATAAATTATTTTCTTCCGTTCGTTTAGTGTCTTAGTTGATATTACAAATTCTACAGTTGTATCACTAGGCTTTTATGTTGCAGAAGGTAGGTATTTTAGTTTAAGATTTTATGAACATTCCACAAAAATGATTATGGTTCGAGAGTGTTTATGAAGAAATTATTTAGTATTTGATGTTGAAGGCAACAGAAATTCTAATTAAAATTCATTAAGAAATCATTTATGATTTTATGTATGTTGACTTCAACACATTCTCTTCCAAAATTGTTGTTACATTCCTTCATGTTTCCTCAGTGGTGGATTTTGAATTTAGCATCTGACATGTTTTCTCAACTAGTGGTTTATAATGAAAACATATAGGTACTCCAGGGAATGTGTTAAAAGCAGAAAATTCTATGATCTTTTAAAGTTGAATGACAGCACTAAGATTGTCACATCTGGATCAGCGATGTTTCATCTGTTTATCTAATGAAACAAATAGAAATAGAGAAAATTAAGATGCTAACAATGAATGTTTTAACAAACAACTTCTGCATTTGATTAGGTCAGACTCTAATTTTTGATTTTTCTTTGTTCCTACAAATTAGTAAAAATGGATTGACCTTCGGCATCATGCTTTGCAGTGATTATAGCACATTTACTATTTCATATTTCCAAATTTAAAAATAAAACTGATACTTGGCTTTCAAGCTATCATGTGTCTTATATACTTAAGTACTTCCATTTTAACATACACACATAAACGCACACATGTATAAGCACATATATAGTGGCATGCTTAATTATTCAGCTGAATCATCCCACCTTGCTTTTATTGTTATTTGAACCAAGCTCACAATGCAGAATCGCTATCCTGCCAGTGAAAAATCATTCATAATAAAAAACCTGAAATGAATCCTTTGCTACAATCACAATTATAACTACTTAAAATATTTAGTGTCATGGGAAAATGTTGACTTAAATTTACCTCTGCACATAGATTAGGAGATTGAAGACAAAATTTAATGTAAACTGTTATTCTCTCAATCATAATCTCTCTCTGTGTCTCTCTGTCTCTGTCTCTGTCTCTCTCTCTCTCTCTCTCTCTCTCTCTCTCTCTCTCTCTCTTTCTCTCTCTCTTTCCCTTATTTTCTCAATATTTAGTTGGGATGGCTTTGAACTCACTGTGTAGCCTTGTCTAGCCTCAAACTCAGTGATTTTCCTGCTCCAGTTTCCTGGATGCTAAGATTCCACTCAGGCACCACCATTTCCTACCTAAATCTTAATACTTTTCATTCTTAAAGCTACTTTTGACAGGCTGAAGACAACTTAAAATATTTTATTTACATTCTAATCACATATTTGATTTTATGTTAGTGTAATCTTCCTTTCTTGGTAAGCTTAGAATATTTTCTTTAAATTCTAGTCAGTCACATATTTGCTTTTGATACAATCACACTCTTGTTAAGCTAGGAGTATTTATTTATAATATAGTGTTTCAGAAATACTAGATATAAAGACAGAAATATCGATATAAAACATTTCTTTCTCATGGGATATTTCTTCCACTGTACATATATGAGCAGAAAATGATAAGTATAATGAAAAGATATATTCTAAATATTAAATATTAAGTAACATGATATGCACCATTCTGCACAAGAAGGCTATTTTCATTTTTAAGATTATGCCAAAAATGTCTGCATGTACTAAAATAAAGATCCCAATCTTCATTTTTAATATTTGAAATATTATTTTAAATGTACAATTTTCTTTACTGGTCAGCTTAGAGGAGGACATAGAAGGATGAGTTCCAATATGAAGATCAGAAAAACTTTATATCTAAATGTTGTATGAAAGTTTATGTGTCTCTGTAAATGTCGTGTTCAGGAATAAAACACATAAGATGGGACTAATTTGTCAACACAGAATTTGGAATACCACATATATCTTGTATACTTTTTATTTCCTTAAGTAACTGCTGTTATAATTTATCCTTCATATATTTTTTGAGTTGTAGGAATTGTCATTATTTTTATACCAGTGAAAGACATTGAAGTTTTTATTTAAATTTTTGCATTAAAAAACAAAGAAAAATCACCTATGCAAGTCTAGAATTTACTTGATCAATTTGCAAGGAATTCTCAGTTATCATCCAAATTTGGTGGAAGTAGGTGACAGGCTTCAGCCTGCCTGGCTATTACTTAAATAACTAAAAGATAATGCTGTCTCTTGAGAAAACATCTTTGGTTTTCATTCTTCCTTTGGAGTTGAGGTATTGTTTTGGGTAGGAAAAACAAGAGATTATTGCAAGTTAACAAAGGTCTTGTAGTTTACCAAGCAAACTGATACCACTCTGTCTGATAATTTAAATAATCAGACTTTCTATTGTTTGGCCAGCCTTCACCTATCAAGAGCATGTTAAACATCTATACTGCTGAAATACTGTCTCCTTACTTTTTCAAGTTGAATATAAACTCATTCAGTCTCTAGTCATATATATGTGTATATATATATATATATATATATGTATGTACATATAATATAGATACATATACCTATATATACCTCTGTCAAGTTTTAACTATTAACATAATAGGAATATTGATATTAGGTGACATTTATGGTGTGATTATTATATTCCAGACATTTTACATTTATATTTTGTTTGGATAAATTCAGTCAGCTTTCCCAAAACACACTAAACACACACAAATGCACATATACTCTGCTATGTCCACAAGTGACTTGTGTCTTACCGAGTAGCTCTGAAATAGTATATGAAGGAAAAATTGTGAACTAACCCTCCTAAATGAAGTTAATGAAAAGGGATGTGAATTTGTGGTAAAAGCCAATCTGGTATTGTTTTATTTTGGCAGTTATATTTTTTTCTCCCCTCAATGCACTACAAAGACAGAAGATGGGTATGATTTTTACAGGGTGAAATAGGTTGTCTGTCAGTTGGGGTTAGGCGACAGTCTGTCTGCAAGCCGTAAGATGATCTGCAGAGCACCAGAGGAAAGCAGGCAGGAATCCTGGCTTGCAAGAATAGATATTGATCTACCTTAGCCACCTAAACAATGCCTCACCTGTTTGCCTTGTCCATACCTTATTTTACGCAGTCTAATGCTTGTTTTGTTTGACTTTTCTTTTATTTCTCTGGATCTGAGCTTTGCTACACGTTGGGGGAGTACATAAACACAGTGTTGTACCTGAACATCACCATTCTTCCGAGTCCTCTGGTGGTTTAAGGCCACCCCTCCCTCTGGAGTGGCTCTGTTATTGAAAATTATGAGCCAGCGCTAAATTACTAGGCCACATCCAGAAGTGGTTGATCCAGCAGTCTAGTGTCCAATAACACTGAATGTGAGACGCTGCTAATTACTGCCCTATGGACCTTGTTTAAAATTTCTTAAATTTCAACTACTAAAAGGCTTTATTATTATTAATTCCTCTCTCCCCTGGAAGATAGCTGAAAGATAAGTCACTATAGTATTTAGAATTCTATCCACTTATTTTGGAGCACAACTATGTTACTATGTACTGCCTCAAGCACTAATAAAATACAAAACTGCATTCAGCTTCCCAGTAAACTATAATATAAATATTTTACCAGCACTTATTATTAGTTTGCCATTTCCTGCTGACAGCTATTCCAACTTTGCCAGCAGGCACTGGGTCTCACAATTGTATTATGTTTTGAACAAATAGCGACAAACAAAAATTCTCACAAAATAAATGAACAAGATTTCCTGGGAGAGAGAGAAAAAAAAAACAAACCTTCTTCTGATGTTAAATGAATATTTCTTTCAAACTCTGACACATAATATTATTTAATTTGCATATTGCACATTTCACTTTTACTCGAAAACAATTAAGTTAATGAGGAACTAAATAATGTGCACTCAGGGATAATTTAGCATTACTGGTTGTTTGATTTTAAGTTCTTTTTTTTTTAAACTTTGTGCTACTCTGGCGCAGCCCACACCGCACTACTCCTATCAATAACGAAGGCCTATGGTTTTCAGATGTTATAGTCTAAAGATTATCAGTAAAAGTAGCCTTTGTAGAATGCCAAATTGAGATGCTTCACATAGAACTTTTCTTTATTCCTGTGCTGTCAGGAAATATCATAAGCCGTGCCATTGGTAGAACTCAAAAATGCATAAAATACATCCTGGTTTGAGACTGGTGTTAGCTGCTAATGTCTCCCATGCAACAGTGACCACTTCTCTGTAAACACCTTCTGCTTCTTTGCTTCCTGGGTGCTTCCTATGTTTAGCTGAATATATAACTTTTGCTAAATGAAACCTCAACTAATTCTTCATTTACCTACTTACAATAGCAGGCAGTTGGAAAATAAAAATATAAAACAATGTCAATCTCACCTTAAATGTCAGATCACCGACTTTGTGTTGGCTGGCGATTGTATTGTATTTTTTCAGTTTATGTATAGATTCAACAATCAGTTTTCAAATTTTTTATCAGTTTCCAGAGCTTGCTTTCTCCTCTCTCCTACTGTGTGTGTGTGTGTGTGTGTGTGTGTGTGTGTGTGTGCACGTGTGTTAAAAGGGAAACATTAAGTTTAATTTAACATTTTATTTTTTTTTAATTGATTTTTTTTTTCTTGTTTCAGAACCTTTATTTGTTTATTCGCTCATTTTTATGGCCGGCTCAGCCTGTCCCGAGGGCAAGGCTGGCACAGCATGTGGTGCCGGGGATCGAACCGCAGTCCCTGAAGCCGCCCAAGCTTTCCCAAGGAGGCGCTTTAGACCACTGAGCCATCCCGCCGGGCCCCAACATTAAGTTTAATTTAAAGAAAAAAAACGCTAGACACTGTCAGCAAGAATGACAGCGCAAATCAACTCCTGATAAAGTTCAGCACCTTACTGAATTATGTGTGGTAGAAAGCTAAAAGAAAAACAAAATGCTACTTAACTTAAAATGTTACAAGGCTTTTGGGAATCAAGTCATTTCATTGGTGAATAAATCCCCTGGCTATCCCCTAGTATCACTGTGTGGGCAGCCTTGTGCCCTGAATATGTGCAGCAGGTAAACAGCCCAGTGTTGCCACACAGGACAATTCTCCATTCCAGCCAACTCTCAGTGGAGGAGCAACTAGCATAGCACCATCTTCCTGGACAAACAGCACTGGGATATTTCATTTCGCTGACGTGTGTATCTCCTGGTATATCTCTTCACCAGTTTCTGTAGCGGTCACAGTTTCTTCCACGTCTCCCAATATCACATTTAAATGCCGATAATAAGCATGCAATCTGCCTCGAAGTTCTTGGCCATTCCTCATATTCACATAGATTTGCTCATCCAGGCTGACTCTGATGAGATCCAGTGGCTCCTGTGTGGTGTTGGTGGATTTTTGCTGATCATCCGCCATCTTTCACAGCCTCCTACTCCCACCTTAAGAGGTAACTCCAGCAGTGCTTTCTTTTCTTGTCCTCCACATACTTTCTCTGCTCCTGGATGGTTCACTTGATACAAAAACGTGTTGCTTCACTCTACTTACACAACTCTTGGTTTTGACTTCCCTCCCCTTTCTGGCTCATTGCGTTTCCTCACCTCCCATTTCTTTTACAACAAAATTCCTCAGCGAAAGATATTTCTACATGCTGCTTTCAATTTTACCCAATTTTTTTTCTTTCTTTAACTAATTCCAAATAGATTTTTCAGTACCAGATCTTGACTGAGACTGCCTTTATTCAGTTCGCCTCTGAGTTCGGTGTTGCTAAACCTAATGGACAATTCTAAGTCCATAAGTTAGTTGAACTTTGAATAAAACTTAACTAGGCAGGGTGGCAGGGACCTGTAATTCTAAGACTTAGGAAGATGAGGCAGGAGTATTGCTACTAGTTCAAGAGCAGCCTGGCCTCCAAAGGGAGTTCAAGACCAGACTGAGTGTATAGCGAGACTCAGTTTCAAAAACATTTGTGTGTGTGTGTGTGTGTGTGTGTGTGTGTGTGTGTGTGTGTGTGTTTGAGACAGAGTCTGGCTAGGCAGTTAAGGCTGGTCTTTAGCTCACTTTCGTATCCCAGGCTGGTCTCAAACTCACATCAATCCTTCTGCCTCAGCCTCCCAAGTGCTAGGATTATAGGCATATGGCACCATGCCTGGCTCAAAAAGATTTGTTAAAAAATAATCTGTGCCATTTTCTTTCACTGCTTTCTTTGACTGGATTCAGAACAACAAGTATACAATGTCTAGGTGGGACTCCAGTTTATGAACCTTATTCCTTGGCTAAGCACTGGGGTTGCAGGGGTACACTTCTGCATTTGGCTTAGCATCATTTTATTTTTTCAGACATTTTAGTCCTCCTTTTCCCCTTCCTTCCTTCCTTCCTTCCTTCCTTCCTTCCTTCCTTCCTTCCTTCCTTCCTTCCTTCTTTCCTTTTTTTCTTTGGTACAGGGTCTCTCTATGAGTCTCAGACTCAGTGATCCTCCTGCCTCAGCCTCCCCAGCATGGGGATTATAGATGTGTGCCATTACACTCAGTTTTTGTAGTTGGCTTGACATGGGGCCAGCATGGCATGTGGTACCAGGAAATGAGCCTGGTCCCTTGCACTTGCCAGGCAAAGGCTGGCAAGTTATCTCCCCAGTCCTGCTTTATTATTAGTGTCACCACCCTGGTCCACATAATTCCTTGCCCCATTTTGTTTATGAACAAAACTTCTGCTTATGCTCTTTATGTTTTTTTTTTTTTGTTGTTGTTGTTGTTGCTGTTAGAAGTGAAAGGAATTCTGAGTCAAGAGATCTCACTATTTTCAAATACATTTTTTGTTTCTCTCATTCTAAAAGCCAAAACTTTCCCAAAAATATACAATGTTCTTTGTGAATTATGTTTCTTCTAATCTGTCTAATTTTACATTTATTTTCTCTCTTCCTCTATCAGTGTGTTTGGCCATTTTTGGTTCTTAATTGGTTTCATCTTAGTCAGATTAAATCTCTAGAATTTATAACTTGCCTCTCTCTGTTTCTCTCTGTCTCTCTGTCTGTCTCTATGAAATGGAGTAGTAGTAGTGCAGCCTGATCTGGGACTTGCTTATAACCCAGGCTGGTCTAGAGCTCACAGTGATCCTCCTCCCTCAGCATCTTAATTACTGGCATTGTAAGACTGTGCACCCAATCTCTTGGCTGTAGGTAAGTTGATAAGTATGTTTGTTGAAAAGATAGATGGATGGATTAATGAATTAATGAGTGAATGATGAGGTTAATGATCTTGGGAAAGCTGTGTACAATAAATCATTTTATGAAATTTGAAGTTTTGGTAGTTGTTTATAAAGATTATGGTGATTGATCAATTAAATAAATAAGTATAGTATTTTTTATTACCTGCTTCTTCTGGTCTATCCTTTCAACTCTGTCAAATACTAGTTAACTTCTAAGGCTATGAGAATAGCTATAGCATAGTCTCTTTTATTTTATTTTTGAGGAAGAATTCAAGTTAGGCTGACCTTGAATTAACTGTGTAGCCCAGGCTGTCCTCCAACTTGCCAAAATAGTCCTATGTTAGCCTCCACAGTGCTCGGATTATAAGTGTGCACTACCATGCACATAAGCACGTAACAATCTTATCTATCCTAGTTTTGAAAGATACTACCTAGGGATTCTTTCCAAAATGCATTATGGATGATGAATGCTATTTAGAATTGCCCACTCTGAACTATTTAAAATTATAATTAGAAGCAATGTGAGCATTCATGGTGATCTATTCCCCTCCAGACTGGTGCACTCACTTTCTCCTTGGTCTAGTGTGCTTTAGTCTGTTTTCAACTTCTGTCCTCCAAACCTCACACAGATGTCTCCTTGTTGGTAAAATCTTCTCTTCAGTAGTTCTGCTTGTGCCTGCAGGATTAATGGACATACTTCTAATGAGACCCTCAGTGCCCTTGCTGAAATAGCTGTGTATTGTTCAGACTCAAATGAAACAGGCTCAAAGTTATTAGAAGCAGAGCTTTTGTCTTATTCTGGTTTTTTGTACACATCACGTGATTCTCACAAACTTTAATAAGGATAGGCAACACCAGGCCTATCTCCATATCTCCAGGGATGAGACTTGCACACTGAAGGAAGTCTCTTGAAAGGATGGGTAAGGGCCAGTGTGAGCATTGCTGAGTACGTGTCTTTGCTCAAGTATTAAATAAATGAATTCCAATGGATGCAAGGCTCCATATCAAAATCAGCAATGAATATAGGTCTATGCCTATTATGTCATCTACAAGGAAAAGAACTAAGAGTGTTTCAAACACCATCACCTAAAAATGCTCTCTGTTAATATAGAACAAGAAAATCACACTGATCTAGATTTTTTGAAGTAAAATCTTAATTTTTTCTGATTCTCTTTTTGTTCTTTTAAAATCATATGACACCATTGTATTTCTCTAGAATACCATAAGGAAGATTCTTTTCTCACGTCAGTTTGCAAAAGGCTAGCTCGTCAAACTTAGTTTTACCTTTTAACTTCTCTGTTTTATTGACAAGTCTTTATTTTGTCACTATAACTGCAATTTAAGAAATGTTCATTTTTTCCCTTTATTTTTAGCTCCTGACTGTAAACTAAGAGACACAGAGCAGAGGAGGCAGAGTGAGACAAAAACTGCGAAGTGTTCAAAGCTTTTCACAGACTCATTATTTGAATAGCATAAAAATAATCACAGCATTCAGTTTCAGGAGTTAGATTTTCAGTTGTTCTACACTCAAGAGCCAGCAAAGAATGAATGAATCCATAGAACCTCTAAGCCTATAATATACTCACACACACACACACACACACACACAGACACACACACACAATCTCTGACATAAAAAACAGTCATATTAAAATTTTAAGTTGAAAGAATATTCTTACTTTTAGAAGAAAATACTTTTAAATTACATATAAGGGAAACATATCCATGATACATAAAGAGTTATTATCACAAGCTGCCCCAGAACTGGGCATGGTGGAGCACATGTGTAATCCCCGCGCTAGAGAGGCTGAGACAGGAGGATCACTACAAGTCTGAACTCTATAGCAAGACCCAATATAAAATTACTTTATTTTTTATATTATGGCCAGCTCAGCCTGCTCCAAGGGAGGCACTGGCGCGGCATGTGGTGCTGGGGATTGAACCTCAGTCCTGTGGTTGCCTAAGCTTGCTTAAGGAGATACTTTAGACCGCTGAGCCATCTCTCCAGCCCAAGACCCAATAAATAAAAGATTAAAAACACACACTACAGTGAAATGTCATTCCACATTTATAACAATGACTAAGATTTAAAAAGAAACATGAAAATGTTCAACTGGCAGTTATCATTATTTCAAAATATGAAAGTTTTCAGCAGCAGCACCCAGAAGCATGCTTAAACAGTTTTCTTCTGTAAAGCCCTGTGCTAAGGCATTGTGGTGGCACCAAGTTACAAATACACCATCCCTGCCTTGCAGGTTAGGTTGGCTGAAGTATTAGATCCTGAGTATGCATAAATGCTAGATATTTGGTACATTATACAAGTGATGATTCTAACATCAGACAGTCCAGATTTAATTGTAAGTTGCTAATTGTGGTCATGGATAACTAATTCTTTCTCTATACATCTCAATTCATTTCTAATAAGGTTGTAATACTGTCACTTATTGTTGAAGACAGTGATGATTAGCAACAAAAACTCAGTTAATTTTATATTTCTCACGAACAGAATCCCCATTCTTTGTGAAGAATGGTCACTGAGCTTAAAACGTCTAAACTCTCAGTGTCTCTTACAGCCAGCTGCAGCAGTTGTCTCATGTCTGGCCAGGTACTTATGGAAGGAAAAAGAGTTCATTGAAGTAGGAATGTTCAGGTGTCAGGAGCTTTTTAAAAAGTTTTTGTTTCCCTCTTCTTCTTAACTGGAATGTGGTATATGTGTAGATTTTATTTGTGATTTTTTTATTCAGCCATCTACAAGCTTTGTTCTTTTGGTTGTCACACCCAATTCCATTGGTAGGCCCAGGAATGGCTTTCCAGTGAGAATAACATAAATTGCAATTTCATGTCATAGCAGAAGTTATTGAGACAGACAAACTATATAAGGAATGCCAAGATTTGGGCTCTACTTATGCAAAGTTAAGGAAGTGTAGAGATTTTGGAATAAGATAAAGCTGAAGAAGTATTGTGAAGAACCTAGTAGAATATTCTAAATAGTTGGGATTTCTCCTAGTGGAAATGGTGACGTCTTGAAGAACTTTTGCGTTGAAGTGACAGGATCAAACTTGTAATCTAGAAAACAAATAATTTTGGCAATTGTGAAGATCTTTACTTGAAATAATTAACAGCAGAAAAACAAACTAGATAGCGTTTGTGATACTTTAGGTTAAACATTTTTGTGAGGGTGTCGAAACTCACATTAAAAGAAATTTAGAAGTCAAGTTGACAAAATGAATGATTTTACAGAGGGTGGGTAAGGAAAGAAGACTTCCATGATAACATGTAAAGAGGGGAAATGATTTTGAGTGCAAAAAGAAGTTAATATTGTAATGTTGATTTTGACATGCTTGTGACACTGAGATACCAGATTCCAACAGGTAATTGTACTTAAGCGAGACAAGGAGGACTGGTAGTGATTGGTTAATAAATATTTGGCATGTGGAGCTGCAGCTGGGGTTAAGGTGACTCCAACAGCTGAGGTGCTGTGGAAGTTCATCTCCTATTCTGACTCCTCAGCTCACCTGCTCTCAGCAGCCGTTTGCTGTCGCTGACAGGGTTCTCCTTTAAGCTCCACAATCACTGAGCCTCCCTGACTGAGAGCTTTCTCCCACATCCTATGAGCTTGACCAGGCACCAGGCAGAGCAGCACTGTTTTAGTGTCCTCAAAGGACAACCCCAGGAAGTAGGAGGCTAGAGTCAGAGAACACACAGTAACGTTGCTTTCCCTATCTCTCAACTGAATGATTAAGAGACATAGTCTACGTGGGCTTAGAAGATTTCTAGAGAGTTCAGCTTCAGTTTACCAAAGTGACAGTCTATTCTTTAACAAACAATTTGAAAATATTTTTTCTTTAAGTACTTGACTTATAGTCTGCTATGTTGCAATAAAACATTTTAGAAAAAGAGAATATAAGTATAGTCAGGCAAGCCTACTACAGAACTTTGGAGAAGCACTACAGGAAGGAAGAAAAGTCCAAGAAAGAGACAAGTTTTTCTTTTTTTTTTCTTATTGGCTGGCTCAGCTGTCTTAAGGGTGGGTCTGGTAAGGCATGAGGTTTGGGAATCAAACCCTGGTTCCCTGGGCCTGGCTGGGTTTGCCCCATCAGGCTGTTAAACAACTGAGCTAACTGGCAAGGTCCTGAGATGAGGAAACAGTCGTCAGAGTAATAAGAAAAAAATGCATAGAAAAATGTACCTAGAAGCTATAAATTCAAGAATAAGAAGGTTAGTTGGCCTGACCTTAGGGTTATCAAAATGTGATGCCTAGAATAATTTTTTTGTTAGGTGTTTATCTGCAGGGTCTCACTACACAAATTGGACTTGTAATGATCCTCCTGTTTTCAACTTCCCAAGAGCTGGGATCACAGGTATGTGACACTACGTGTAGTCTCATTTACCATCTCAGCATGTCCCAGGGTGGGGCCAGCATGGCACCCTGGGGATCGAACCTCAGTCACTGAGCCTGCCTAAGCAGGTGCTTTAATCTGCTGAGCTATCTGACCAGCTCAGTGCCTCAAATAATTACAGTGTTATTTTGATGTATGAGTGCTTCTATTTGTACATAATTCTGACCATGAATAAAAGTGTTCTGCAGGATTTTGCTTACAGTGGCCACCCTCACAGCTCTAACATGTGGTTGTGTCTTCCTCTGGGCCAGACTGTGGTTGTGGACATACCCGTGCCCTTGCTGTGAGGCTTTACTAAGAGTGTGCTTTAACACATACAGAATTTTATAGGACTATACAGTCCAGCATAGCTCCAAAGACAATGAAGAACAAGCAAGGTGATAAGAAGCAAGTGCAGAGTGGTAATGAAGGTAGCAAGAAAATGCAGAGCAAGGTCAGTAAGAAGTTTTGAAGAAGATAACCATGAAATTGAAGAAGGAGATTATACAAAAGCATGTGCATGGTAATTCACAACTGATGGGCCTTAGAGTACAGGATGGTGAAGTTGACAGTCTTGACTATTTTGAAAAATAGAGATGCCACCAAAGGAGTAATGGTATTCACCAAGCAGAGGACACAAGTGCTGAAAGAGGAGGAAAAACTTGTCAGTGTGGTTGAATAAGAAGCGGCTGGCAGATGATAACATTAGTGAAGCTATGCCCTGGGGAGAAGCCAGGAAATGTCAGTGATGTCCAGAAAGAACACTCCTCTCCAAGTGCAGCAAGTGATGATGCCTGCAAAGTCAGGCGAGGATAGTTTGCTAAGTTCTGCGAGAGTGTGTTACGACGTGGTAAGGCTTCCCGTTCTGACAAGTTTGCTGCAGAGGCTGCCAAGAAAGAATTCATGGAATTCAGGAAGGCAGAAAGAGATGTCACCCTCACAAGTGTTCAACTACAATGGACCAGGGTTGTTGAGGAAAAAGATGCTGAAGAAAAACCTTGAAGGAGGAAAAGACACTGTCAGAGCACAAGCCCATGAAGGAGTGATTGACATTCGCTGTCAGCAAGTGCAAGTAACTCTCTGAAGATAAAGCCACTACTGTTGGGCCATTCCAGACTCCTCATACATTCAAGGAACAGAATGTGAGCAAGGGCCAGACTACGCGTCATAGATCAAGGCAAAATTGGCTCACTTGATCTGAACCAAAAGGCCGAGAAGTGATTGCAAAAGTGGCTCAAAAGGCAACTGTTCATGGAATGGCCACGTGAGCGCTTCTTATCCACTGATGAAAATCCTTCTGACAACCAACTACCTGGAAGACACCTTCTTGTGATGGACATTGACCTGGGCATAACCTCCAGCCTTGGTGGACAGGCATGATATGGATGCTGAGTATGACCTCATAAAGGTCAAGCCTCTCCCCTACCATGACACCTCTCCTGTAGCTCATGGACCAGCAAGAGAATTACAGCTTCAAGATGCTGTACAAAAATGTGTTCTTCACCAAGTATTTTAATATTACCGAGGAGACATTCTTGACTCCAAATGATTTCTAGAAGAAACACTTCAACAATACCTTCCACTGCATCAACCTCATTAGCAAAGCCTGGGAAGATATTCTGTACTGGACCTTGAACACAGTCTGGAAGAAACTGGTCAGAATGTGTCACTGAAGGTGACTTTCAAGGCTCTGACACAGAGGTAGTGGAGGAGACTGTGCCCATGGGCAAGAGTATAGGCCTGGAAGTCAATGCTACAGACATGATTTAAAGTCTACACAGTAGATCTTTGCTTTTCAGCGCTTAGAATTAAGTCCAGGACCCTCACGCTGAGCTACATTTCTATCCCTCTTTTTTGTTTTGAAATTGGGGCAAGGTCTCTTCAGGTCACTGAATTGCTTATTCTTGGCTCCTTCTGCCTTAACCTTTCTAACCACTTGGATTAGAGGCATAAATCACCATAGCCAGCTGACAATGAGTACTTCTGAACGAATTCATGCAACAAAAATAATCTGACTCCTCTACGTTTTGCTAGCTTTATGAAATTTTCCTTTGCTTTGCATTTGGTAATTTTTTTATGCCACTTAGAATAGTAGTTAGATGATATTTAACACATAGAGGAAAATCACTAGCTAAAATCAGTCTTCTGTAAGATATGTTTTTTTCTTGAAAGTATGACCACATCATTCCATAGGAAAATCAAGTTTCAACTGTTAGAATGAAATGGTCAGGAACCTGGGAACCAGGCAAATTTTATAAAGAGAAGATGATACCTGATTGTGTGGGTGATGAAGAAAGTTGAGTCATGAATCTGTTGTATGATGCTCTCTGGGAGTCAGATGTGTCTTAATTCCAGTTTGGGCTCTTCTAGACTTTCACTCTGGCTTAGGTTAACCATTATTGAGCCTCTTAGCTAGCTAGCGGCCGTCTACCTGGTGCTGCCAGTCTTCCTCTTCCTTTTGGGAAGTCAATTCATTGTGAGAAAATAAGACATTTTGTAGTGAAGAGGATACAGTTTTAAGTGCCTTTAAAATATTTCAAAAAGCAATACAATTAGCTAAGCACTTATGTTTTATTAGTAATAGCAAGCAAAATTAATAAGTAAATTCAACTAAAAATGATTATGTGTCAAAGTGTATCGTTTTTTCATTGACATTTCACATAATCTGACTTTGCATAGAAGAGAAATCACTCGGCTGTTAAAATTACTTTTAAAGAGCTGTCAAAATTGGAAAACCTGCTGTCAAAAATATGATGAGAAAAGTTTAAAAATGGTAAAGTATGTTGACTTAGACAAAAAATATTATCTTCATGATGGAAACTTGAATATTTATCGTCTTCAAATGTGATGACTTTTTTTCTCCTGAAATTGGACATCTTTGGTTTAAATTTATATACTGACACATGTATTTTTATTTTCAAAGCAGCATGAATGAATTGATTTATGTTCATGCAACAATGAAAAATTCTCTAGGTGCTAGAAAATGCTTATATATTGACTGTCTACACTTGTTATTACCAAAATTTATTTTGTTTACTTTTAATTGAACTTAATTAAAAAGAATTTCATCTTATACTATTTTATCTTTCTCAATTTCCTACATATTTACTAAACAAATATATATATGTATATATATATATATACATATTTACTAAACAAATATATATATATATGTGTATATATATATATATATATATTTGTTTATTTATTTAGCACAGAGTCTATGGGGTCTCACTACACAGTTTGGGCTCACAGTGGTCCTCCTGATTTCAGCCTCCCAAAAGCTGGGATTACAGGCTTCCATCACCATGCCCAGTCTTAGTCACAGTCTCAGCAAGCCCCAGGGGGTGGGGCTGACATGGCACGTCTAGGATCAAACCCTGAGCTCTGCATCTGCCTAAAGAGGTACTTTAATCTGCTGAACTATCTGGCTGGCCCTAACAAATACAATTCAACTAATTGAAAAGTATGAAAAATATATATGATTTCATTTATTGTGTTACTCTGAGAGTTGAATCCAGAGCCTTTTACATGCTAGGCAAGTACTGCACCATTGAGCTACACTCTGATCTTTTTTTAATTTTTGGAACATTATTTTGCTAAGCCTCCCATGCTGGTCTCATGTTTGCAATCCTGTCCCCTTAGCCTCTCTTTTGACTGGAATTGCAGCAATGTGCCACCATGCCCCATGAGATTTATATAGTAATATTTGTATGTATTTTTATTGTTCTTATTCAAGTGATAGAAAACAGTACTTATCATATACCATAATTCTAAAGAGATAAATATTGTATAGTACTGAAATAGGGACAGATAGATCAGGTCTCTTTTATTTTTATTTTATTTATTTATTTATTTATTTATTTTTGTATTTTTGAGACAGGGTCTCACTATGCAGTTGAGGCTGGCCTTGAGCTCACTTTTGTAGCCCAGGCTGGTCTCAAACTCGCACCAATCCTCCTGCCTCAGCCTCCTGAGTGCTGGGATTACAGGCGTGAGCCACCACGCCCGGCTCAAGTCTCTTTTAAACTGTTTTTATTTTGCAATGAGAAATATCAGTCAATAATTAACATGTTCGATTTTTCTTTGAAATACAGGGCCAGTAAGGTACTGAAGACTATGTTTAGCATTCAGTTGTCAATTCTTAATAAAAATGCATGAATTTATACCTTGGTGAATAAAATATGTAAATATGAAGTAAAATACATGAGTTCATTTTTTCTTTACCTTCTATAAATAATGTATTACTCTGAAGTTGATATTCTGAATATTGAATACCAATTTGTCACCGTGTGTGACCTTGTGTGCTTACTTCTTTCTCCATATGTAAAATGCAAGTAACTGCAGCTATCATTCATCTACCACATTCATAAAAATCTTATGAGCATTAGACTATAAATAACAATAATACATCTTGCAAGTGCTAAAGTTCGAATGGTTCTCTTTTATTTCCCAAAGAAAAAAACAAAAGCAATGGTACAGTTTATGTAGCAGAGATAATTCGAGCTGTAATTATAGCAGCCAACTGTGGTTGCTCACAACATAATCTCAGCACTTGGGAAGGGCAGAGGCAGGAAAATCTCAAGAATGGGTCTCCCATGAGCAACCAGTAGAAATACTATCTCTAAACTAAGAAAAAGTAAGACATTGGAGATGTACCTCACTGTGAGGAACTTGAGTTCAAGCCCAGTACAGAAAGAAAAAGGGAAAAAATACTGCAGAAAGAATATTGCAGGTGTCTATGTTGATAACAAATATACTTTTATTTTTATCTATTATCTTATTGTTTATCTGAAATAATTTAGAGCAAGCTATTAGCTATCTAGTCTTTATATAACTTCATATTTTGACACTACTATGTTTAATAAAGAAGACTTAAAATTGAATCTGACATACCACATAATAAATGTGCCCTAAAATATACAGGTTTTTTGTTTAAGCTAAAAGTTTGCTACCAATGAGATAAATACAACTCATGACACTGATATGAAATGCCATCATAATTTTAGAGGACCTACAGAAAATTAAATGTGAGGCTTACAAGTCAAAATACATCTGAATCTGAATATATAAATCTTATTGTTCTTAAAATGGGGATGACATGCTCTTAATACACAAATACGTTAGCAATTATATATTTAAAACCATAGCTAGTCATCTAAAGTACGGTATACGTATATTGGAGAAAAGTTTGTGTTGCTATGGGAACTTTGGCTTTTGTTTACATTACATTGCAAACTATTTTATGTGCCTTGGTTCACCTTAATGACTACCTTCATGTACTGCTAATTATACTATTTTCCCTCATTCACTCTGATGATTAACTCCTTAAGGTTAATATTGCTCATCTTTATTGAGTTAGCTCATATTTTCCTTGAATACAGAAATATGAACTTATATTTACCTTCATTTGTGAAAATTGCATTATGCATGCCGCCATCACCTGTTCATTACATTAAGCAAAGGTGTTACACTTCTATGAGATTTACAAAATTATATTTATGAAAATTATAAGTTTGACCTTGTTTGCCTATAGGAACATCATATTCCAAATTGGCGAAAATAAAATTTGTGAACACTTTTTTCATTTTGGACATAAAAATGTATAATTTCCCCATTCAAAATTTCCTAGAGCATTTTCAAAGAGGGTATTTAAGATATCTAATCTATTTATTTATTTTTTTCTCTTTTTAATAGGAAATAACAATGTGACATTTTCAAAATATGTTAGTAGTACATTCCCAATACTTGATACAATGCATATTGTTGTCCTCGTAGTAGTTAGAGCACAGGATGTAGACATGGTAATTTTTCTAATCATTGTGGGTACAAAAGATTTCTTCTCATTGAACTAAGGGAGAGTAGTTGTGTACGTAGTCCAGGATTCTATAATCGCAATAGATTATTGGCAGAACTGGCAATGTTGGAAGCTGTTGATTTAAGCCTTTTACAGCTTAGCATGCTAAAACTGGCTTTACATCTTATGCCTCATGGGACATCTAATCTACTAAGAAAAGAAAATCTTCATCTTTTCAATATATAAGTGAAGAGATGCCAAAATACTATGCATGCTTTCTTTGCTGAGTTGATAGGATTGCATTGAGCCTGTTAGTAAAAATGGATTTTTTATACTATAAATATTAGGGTTTTTAGGGCAGCAAAACTATTATGTATAATATTGAAGTGATACACCCATACTACTGTGTATCAGTCAAAATCTATAGAAATTCATAACAGAAGGAGTCAATTTTAATGTATGCAAATAAAAATATTATTGAAAAATTGGGAATTCTCAGAGTGGAATGCATCCAATTGCAAAGGACTTTAACTGTGAAACAGACACTAAATAACTTTTCTGAAAGAGCAGAGGGAAAAAGATCTGGTCTTGGTATGTTGGGAAGTGTATAGTCTATAGGATCAAAGTAAATCCCACATGAGCAGCACTTTAATTAAGACATTTCCCATAGTGGTCAGGTTAGCAATTCTAAATCAGTAGACTCAAATAGAACATTTAAGTATGTGAATTATTATCTATGGTCAAATTTTTCACTGTTAGAACTGGAAGTGCAGGAGTTAAACATATGGTGATAGAATTGGAGACATGTGTATAAAATCACTTTTAGAGTAAGATAAATCAGAATGGACCTACATAGAGTTTTCCAGGCATAAATGTATATACAAGGTCAGTGCACACTCATATTTCCATACTCAGAGAGTTGATAGATTCTAGAATTAAAGATGTTCATTAACACCAAGCATACCTGTCACTCAGAATATGTTTGCAGATGTTTGAACTTTCTGTACACTCCACATATTTTTTTCAGTGGAATAAGTGCTTGCCTGGCAAATGCAAGGTTCCGAGTTTGATCTTTGGTACCACAAAACAAAACAAAACGAACAAACAAACAAACAAACAACAGAAAAAAACCTGTCTTTAGATTTTTTCCAGAAGTTTAAAATACTTTTATTTATTATTACTATTTTTAATTATGGCTGACTCAGTCTGCCCTGGGGGTGGGGCTGGTGTAGCATGTGGTGCAGGGGGTCAAATTGCAGCCCCTGCAGTTGCCTACACTTGCCTAAGCAGGAGCTTTAGACTGCTGAGCCATCTTGTTGGCCCTAAAATACTTTCAAGAACAAAAGATTATTTAAGTAAACAATAAAATTTCTAATGGGTTCTGGTCCTGCATTTGATGGTGTCAGACTGAGTTTCTCCCTCTTTTCAGTGAAACCTCTACTTTGCAGAAAGAATTGCAAAAGACCTTAAGATTAAGTCATTTAGTTCAGATTTTCTTTTCAAAAATCCTGTGCTGCACATTTTTTGTGTTCGCCTTGATCTTTTCCTTGAATGCTCTTCAACTTTTCGTTGCTTATTACTTACTTTTCTTTAAACATTTTCACCGTGATAGGTGCATACAATTCTGATAATGGCTACTTGCAGACTTTGAATGCACCATGTTGTTATTTAAGTATGAGGATGTGTGTGTGTGTATGCGTATGTGTGTTGCCTGTATTTCATTTATTTAAAGTCTCTATCCTGCCTCCCCCCCACAAATACTTTGAAAATTACACACAAAGCCCACATTATCAATTAAAACTATTTCATTTTCATCATCTCAAACTCCCTAAATGGACCTATAGCTCTCGTTTTGAATGAAAACACTAATGTTTAACAACGTATTGTGTACTTTTCATGAAAGAAAAAATTCACTGCAATTATCTTATGTTTAATTATATAAATATAAGATCTTTCATTTATTGATATTCTTTTTAGTTTCTTCTACAGTGTGTTACAGCTTTCCTTATATAAAATATTTATCATTGATTAAATTCATCCATAACTGTCCCATTATTTTGATACTATTGTTTGAAAACTTAATCAGTATAGGTGAAAAAATACTATCGAAGTATTTATGTACTTTTTCTATAATTTTTGTACAAGTTTTAAACCATTTCAAAGTAAAAACATATCTATGTGCTACAGCATTGAAAAGTTTGTGCCAAATAACAATGATGTTGCACATGACACTAAAATTATAATATAATAAAATTGAAAACATTATTTAAAATGAAAGAATAATTAAACATAAGATAATTGCAGTGAATTTTTTCTTTCAGTTACATAGCTATACTTCCCAGAGTAATCTACAGGTATAACATAATTTGTGTTGAAATTTCAAAGATGTTTGCAAAAAAAGAGAGGAAATCATCATGATATTTTTTGCCATAAAAGATCAAAAACAATAGGTAAAACAATCCTCAATGGTAAAATATCGATTAGAAAATTTGTCACGTCTGTACCATGTGCTCTGTATAACTTTTGTGAGAACAACAATATGCAGTGTGTGAATTATTGCGAGTGTACCAACATGTTTTGAAACTCTCATATTGTTATCTTTTATTAAAAGTAATAAAAAACAAAATAAAAAATAAAGTAATGACTGATGTAAAAATAAAAAAAGCAGCAATAATCAACTTTCCTTTCAAAACAAATGAAATTTTCAAATCCTAGAAGTGGACCAGTATCTAGAAACAAAAATCTTTACTTCAGATTCATCTATCATGGAAGATTTAATGTTCAACAAACATACTAAATAGACTGTTCAAGAATGTTGAATGAGTCAATATTTAGAATTTTCACTTTGACTAACTGTATGCTGATATCTGCTATCTAAGCAACTACATTGAGAACAGCAATGTGTAATATAAAAGCCATGGTTGAATACCTTTCATCTTGGTTTTCTGAATGCATACCATTAGCAATGTCATATCAATTACCATTGTAATTTCTTTAAAGCAAACTTACAAAAAAGTAAAAAAAAAAAAAACAAGAAAAATAAAGGCTTATAAGCAAGCATCAATATTCAATTTTTTGTCCAATCCTACATAACTGTATTTGTTAATCTGAGCAGCACAGTTGATAATAAAAACAGATAAGTTAGCAACCATTGTTATTTTACTATTCTTCATTTGAAAATCTGTAACACGTACATTGTTGTATGTTATCCTTCTTTGCCTTTGAATCTGTTTGTTTTTGCTTTTGTTTTTACTCTTCAACAAAAAAGAAAATATAATTGTTGCAAGGAAAAAATAAACTAAAATAATAGATAAAACAATCTCGAGAAAGAACAAAGCTACAGGTGTCCCATTTCTTCTCAGTGTGATATGAAGACCTACAAATATATCTTAAAAAGTTAAAAAAACAATAGAGAGGAAATTCTGACATCGGTCTTGGCAAAGAGCTTTCTATCTGTGACCTCAAATACAGAGGCAATTAATTTTTCCATTGAGAAAAATTAATTACCAACAATATATAAGGGATTAATATGCAAATAAAATTCAACATACAAAATGGAAAAATATAATTACAAATAATACATAAGGGATTAATGTACAGAATATATAAAGAACTCATACAACTTAATAGCAAACACACATGTTCACATAGAAATACAAACATAATAAAAATAATCAACACAATTCAAAAGTACCCAGGAGATGAATAGACCTTTCTAAAGATACCCAAGTGTCCAAATGGTCAATAAACACAAAAGGTCTTTAACACCATCAGTCAACAAGAAAATACAAATTATAATGACAAAAAATATCTCACACCTTGAGACTGGGAACAATGGCACATGCCTGTAATGCCAGCTTTTGGGAGGCTGAGCACAGGCGGATCACTATGAGTCTGATCTATGTAGGGAGAACCTGTAGACTCTTACTAAAATAAAATAAAATAAAATATCTCACACCTGATAAGATGGCTGTTGTCAGAAAAGATGAGATAAGTTCTGGCAATAGTACAGAGAAAAAGGAGCCCTTGTATACTGTTGTAGAAATGAATATTGGTATACTCATTATGAAATATGTTATTGAGATGCTTAAATATTTAAAAGCAAAGCCAGTAGAGAGTTAAGCAATCTCATTACTGGCAGTAGCATTAGTATCTAAAGGAAATGAAAACCGTTTGCTTCAGAGATGCATACACTCTCATGCTGGCTGCAGTGGACAGGTCATAGCCAACCCATGGAAGCAATCCTAATGTCTTAATGAATGAATGCAGAAAGAAAATGTGAAATACACACAAGATTATCATTTAGTCATAAAAACGAAATCCCAAATGATAGCATGTATGGCCTCATGGGTGACTTTGCTGGACATGATGTTATATGGAATATGCCAGACACAGAAAGACAAAATACCACATAATTTCCTCTGGAATCAACAATATTGAACTCAAAGAATGAGAGAATGAGTGAGTGATGATGGTGGTGGAAAAGGGAGGTTAACAGATTTCCAGAAATCAGGTGAGTAATTTCCAGGGAATCTACTGTGTAGCATAGCGAGTAGAGGTAACTGCATCGTATGCCACAGATTTTCTGAGAGTAGATGTTGTATGTTCTCCCCCACAAACACACAGAACCACACACACTTGGTGAGAGGATGTATGTGCTAATCATCATGATTATGCTAATCATTTCATTATGTTCATATGCCAAATTATCACATTATATAGTTTATTTTTTCTATTTTTTTAAAATAATTTATTTTTTTATTTATTATTTTTATTCTTGTTTCAGAACCTTTGTTTGTTTATTCACTCATTTTTATGGCCGGCTCAGCCCGTCCCGAGGGCAGGGCTGGAGCAGCATGTGGTGCCGGGGATTGAACCGTGGTCCCTGAAGCTGCCCAAGCTTTCCCAAGCAGGCGCTTTAGATCACTGAGCCATCCCGCTGGGCCCAAGAATTTTTTATTTTTTTTATTTGTTTTTTTTTCTTGTTTCAGAACCTTTGCTTATTCACTCATTTTTATGGCCGGCTCAGCTTGTCCCAAGGGCAGGGCTGGCGCAGCATGTGGTGCCCGGGATCGAACCGCGGTCCCTGCAGTCACCCAAGCTTTCCCAAGAAGGCGTTTTAGACCACTGACCCATCCCGCCAGGCCCCCACATTATATAGTTTAAATATATAGATTTGTTTTTCTCAGTAAAAAATGAAAAAGTGCAAGATTTCTAATATGGAGCAACTGTTACATCATCTTTCTTTCCCTCCCTCACATCTCTCCTTTATAAAATATATATTTTTGTCCTTATGTATGGCTTAATTTTCTAAGTCAGCGTTAGCTGCATAAGTGAGCCTTTTCTTCTTTTAAAATTTAGTGTTACTTGTTCTGTTATATAGGCCTTGCTTTAATTTGGCCTTAACCATCCAGCAGAAAAATGTAACCACAAGGCACAAAAGGTAAAGCCAGGTAAGTGTGCTGAGCTGTAAAAGGCTCAAGTCAACAGCTTCCAACAATGCCAGTTCTGCTGCTAACCCACTACTATTATGGACTATTGGACTATGAATACAACTACTTTCTCTTACCTTAATGAGAAGAAATATTTATATTTGACTATGTATGCAACTACCTTCTCTTAGATCAAAGAGAAGAAATCTATTATACCAATAATCATTAGAAAATTTATCATATAGATACCCTTTGTCCTGTATAACTACAATGAAGACAACAATATGCATTGTGCTATTATTGTGAATGTACTACTAATGTGCTTTAAAATAAAAAAAATTCATAGAAAAAAAAAACTAAAATAAATGATTTTCTAGGAGAAAAAAAGACAAGAAATATTTGCACCAATAGTGTTTAGGAAAGTTATGTCTGCATTTTATACTCTGAACAACTACTATGAAGACAACAATATGCAATGTATTATTGTGATAGTCCTACTAACATGTTTTGAAACTGTCTCATTATGATTTTCTTATTAAAAGTAATAAAATTATTAAAAAAAGAAAGAAAAGAGACATTCTCAGAGCCCTGCATCTGGACTTCCAGAGAACTTGAGCTGGATTTTTTCTTTTTTTTTTTTTGTGGGACTGGGGTTCAAACTCACGACCTTGCACTTGCCCAGCAGGCACTTGTGCCTCGGAGCCATCTCCCCAGCTCCCTGTTTGAGCTGGATTTTGATAGGATGGTGTGTCTGTGAAGCTAGGGTAGGAAATATGAAAAAGAAGACAGTCTCTGTTAAGTACCTACTATCATGTCTCTTCATGGTAGCCCACCCTATGCTGTCAGGTGTATTTTTATTTGTGTTTTTTTCCTTTTACCTATTTTTGCTTTGCCCAATGTTTCTCTGCTGAAACTGTCCCCTCACTTTTGTGCTTTTCCTGCCTTTAATAAATGTGAAATCTGGTCACTGTTAAAAAAAAAAAATGTTACGCTGGGCGTGGTGGCTCACGCCTGTAATCCTAGCACTCGGGAGGCTGGGACTGGAGGATTGGTGTGAGTTCGAGACCAGCCTGGGCTACAAAAATGAGCTCAAGGCCAGCCTGAACTGCATAGTGAGACCCTGTCTCAAAAAGAAAAAAAAAATTGTTACTGTTATCATTCTAAAAAAATCAGTGCTGGGGAGATATCTCAGTAGAATAAGTGCTTACCTGGCTTATGCAAGGATCTGAGTTCAATCCCCAGTTCCACAAAAATAATAATAATAAAAAATCCTAAGAAAAAAAGGTTGTCCCAATAGCTGAGTGGACTAAAGCACCTGATTGGGCAGAGCTCATTGAGTGCAGTTTGATCCCCGGTGCACCGTGCCTGTCCTGGCCCCAGGCACACTGGAATAGTGATTGAGACTAGGCATGGTGGCAAGTGCCTGTAGTCCCAGAACTTTGGGAGGCTGAAAACAGGAGAATCACTACAAGTCCAGTCTATGTAGTGAGACCCTGTAGATCCTGTATCCCTCATCATAAATGCATAAAATAAATAAATCAATAAAATAAAATGTGATATATATTTTTTAATATTATGGCCAGCTCAGCCTGCCCTGGGGATGGGGCTGGCACAGCATGTGGTGCCGGACATTGAAAACAGCGGTCCTGGCTGTTGCGTAAGCATTCCTTAGCAAGCGCTTTAGACCGCTGAGACATCTTGCTGCACCAATAAAATAAAAGAAAAAGAAAAAAAAAAAAGTAAAAAAGTCCCATTATCTTGTAATACAATCATCAAATTTAGGAACTCAATAGCATTATCTTCTGAAGTCTTTTAAAAATATTTCCAGTAATGTCATTGTTACATCTTTTACATCAGTAAAGCATCAAGTCTAGCGTCACGGATTGCATTTAATCACAATACTTCTTTGTTTACTTTAAACTAGAAATTTCCTCCAGCTGTATAAAGGCCTTTCACATTTGTCTGTTTCAGTAATGCTGGACATTTATTTTACAGAATTTTCCTCAATTTAGAGTTGCCTAATGTTACTTTATGATTATACTCCAGAATTGTGCATACCTGGGTGAAATATCACAAATAAAGCATTATATTTAAAATATCATGTCTTTAAGCTCATAATACTGACAATTATTTCAATCTTTTAGCACACTGTCCTGTTCTCTGATAGATGGCTTCTATCAGTAATGGACAATCTGCAACAAGACATTTAAAAAACTGTGTATATGTCCTACTTTGTATAATTTTACATCCATGCATAATTTTGTACCCATGCATAATTTTTGTGAGAACCAATCTTTTTTTTTTTTTTTTTTTTTGAGACAGGGTCCTTTGTATTGCAGGCTAGGCTTGAACTCACTATGTTGTGTATGCTCGGTTCAAACGCTCCACTCTCTTGACTGTTTCCCAAGTCCTGGGACTTTCAGGTCTGTACCAATAGGCTGAACTTTGGAAAAGTAATTTTATCTGTGATGGTTGGAAAATAATGATCTTTGAACATGGTCTCCCTTTCTCATTTTTTAGTTTCATCTTACTGTGAGGAAAATCCTCTCCCAAGTTGCCTCCACGTCACCCTCCTTCCCTCTCATTTTCTCCTTTCTTCCTCTGTCCTTTTATGAGCACTGTGAATTTATTCATTCTTACATCAGCCACTGTACTGTACTACTGTACTCCAAGACTACCTCATTTATTTTGGTGCTCTGATTTCCCTGGATTCAGCCAAAGGGAGACCCTACTGACTATTTCTGTGTGTTCTCAACAATTTTCCTCTCTTTTTAAAATTTTTCTTTGTGCAGCATTATACCCAACACAATAACATTTTCTTCACTCAGTTTGTACATTTCCTTACTCCACATTGATTCCTACAGTGGCAAACAGTATTTAAAAGCCAAGATCTGGGCTGTAGTTATCTTTGGTGAGTCATTGTTTCTAGACCCTTTCTACAAATGGAGCTGATGTTTGTGTGTGTGTGTGTGTATGATGTTAGAGATTGTTAGTTCAAATTGCAAAACAAGCTTACAATTTTCCTATGTCTGTCTCTCTCTGTCCCCAAGACAAATCCCTGACTCAACTGCACTCTTTGTTTAATAGACTGTAGCATGCGCACCACAGACTCACCAGGAAGTCTGCAGGATTTGTCAACAGTGTTTTCTTTCCCCAAGAATGAGGGCACATGGCCAACGTTGCTCTGTCCTCAACGTTGCTCATATTAGTTGTGTTATTTTTTCCCCTTCAGTGTAGATAGTGTGTTTTACTTGAAATACAGTTGGGATCATTTGTTTTCCTCATTCTTTCTAAATATTAATTTAGTTCACTTTTGAATCTGTAGACTATTCCCAAAGTAAAAACTATTCAGGTAGTCATACTGAGAACAGAGTCTCTTCCTTCTGCATCTCTTCTATATGATTCTTTACCTGCTTTATGTGATAATCAATTTTACTGTTTTCTGGTTAATATTTCTTATCTTTTAAAAAGACACTGTAGATTTTAATGTGATCTTTTTATGTTATGTTAGTTTATTTAAATCTTAAATTATACTTTACACATGTTTTCTCCCCTCACCATAATTGATACACTTCTGTCACAGCAAATATTTAAATATTATTATGTGATTTCCTCCTACCACTATGTGCTATTGTTACTAGATGTCTTATTTCAAACTTTTAGAGCAATTTTCTTTCTGTGTTTAGTATAGGGTCTACAGCTGTGATTCTCAATCTGTGGGTTGCGACTCCAGCGGGGGGGGGGGGGGGGGACGGACAACCAAACACAGCCATCGCAAAACACATATTTAAACCCATGCTATGCCATGGTGAAAAGTAATTTTTGGAATTAGTAATTTATGTTTTTTTTAAAGAATTTTAAAATTTTATTTATTTTTTTTCTTGTTTCAGAACCTTTGTTATTTATTCACTCACTTTTATGGCCTGCTCAGCCCACCCTGAGGGCAGGGCTGGTGCAGCATGTGGTGCCGGGGATTGAACCGCAGTCCCTGAAGCCGCCCAAGCTTTCCCAAGCAGGCGCTTTAGACCACTGAGCCATTCCGTCGGGCCCTGGAATTAGTAATTTGAAGTAGCCACCAAAATTATTTTTTGGGTTGGGGCCACTGCAACATGAGGAACTGTATTGCGGGGTCACAGCATTGGAAAGGTTGAGAACTACTGGTCTACAGGGTCTAACAGGATCTCACTATGTAGACTGGACTCAGTGAGCCTCCTGTTTTCAGCCTCCCAGGTGCTGGGATTACAGGAGTATCCCACCAGGCTCAGTCTCAGTCACCATGTCAGTGGGCCCAGCTGGCGGGACTGGCCTGGCAGGCTGGGGATCGAACCCTCGCCACTGCATAGAGCAATTTTACTTTTATATTCACCTTAAGCACCTATTTCTGTTTTTAAATTTTCAATTTTACGTGTTTACATTTCAGGTAGTTTACAGAACTTTTGTTTGTTTGTTTATTTATTTATTTTTATGGTGGGCTCAGCCTGAAGACAGGGCTGGTGCAGCATGTGGTGCCGGGGATCGAACCACGGTCCCTGCAGCCGCCTAAGCTTTCCTAAGCAGGCAGTTTAGACCACTGAGCCATCCTTCTGGGCCCCTGGATAGTACTTGTGATCTACCTGTTTACAGCGTCCCAAAAGCTGGGATTACAGGCATGCGCCACCACACTCAGTCTCCCAGGGGCGGGGCCAGCATGGCAGGCCTGGGATTGAACCCCCAGCCCCTGTGCCTGCTTGCAGGCACTTTAATCTGTTGAGCTATTTGGTTGACCCTTATCTTGCTGTTCTGGATTTTTTGTTAAATTTAGAAAAAAAAATAATTATTGGTTCTTCCAATGGGTTTTCCTACATCATGCCTACTTTCCTTCTCCAATTCTATTTATTCATGTTATAGTAATTTTGTTCCATAAATCTCTGGTACTACATTGTTTAGAATTGTGTAGATTTTTTTTTTCTACCTGCTTTGCAGTTTGGAATGTTTCCATTACTATTTTTCGACTTCCTATTTTTTCTATGACATCTAACTCACTATTGATGTCAACGTAACTTTTTATTAGTCATATTTATCTCTGTTGTGGCTCTATTCTTTTTTGCTATATATTTCATATTTTCCCTTACTCTTTTCACATTTCTCCTTAAATCTATCAGTATTTTTGTAGCCTTAAAAATGCTTTCAGGGACTGGGGAGATAGCTCTGTGGCACAAATGTCTGCCTGGCAAGTGCAAGGTCATGAATTTGAACGTGCTCCTGAAAAAAAAAAAAAAAAAAAAAAAGCCAACCTCTACATAATTTGGGGCTGGCGAGATGGATCAGCAGTCTTAAGCGCCTGCTTAGGAAAGCTTATAGAACTGCAGAAACGGAGGTTCAATCCCCAGAACCACATGGTGCACCAGGCCCACCCCCAGGGCTGGCTGAGCTGGCCATTAAAAAAAAATTAATTGTCTGTTAGTTTATGCATCCCTATCATTTTACACTTCATTCTGATTGGCTGTTTTTTCTCTTAGTTGTGGCTTTAATTTTCTTGCTTCAGCAAATGTGTAACAGTGTTTGGTTAAACGAATGACATGATGAGTGTTGTGTTTCTGTATGTTGCTTTTTGTTGCGGCGGTTGTTTCATTCTGTTCTGGCAGACAGGCAGACTACTTTGGTTGTGTCCATCCATGCTGAACATTTGGTAGGGTGAGTGTCCAATATGGTAGCTGTCACTTTAAATCTAGCTTAGTCTTCTTCAGATCTCTCTACAAAGTGCTGCTGTTTTAGTGAGGAACTCTGGCTTCTAGACATTTGGACTTCTTCAGCTGTGTGTGCATACACTGCACATGGCTTGGTGCACAGTGTGTGAGCTTTGTGCCTCAACCTGTAAATGTATGATGTGGTGTTCAACAGCTGACTCAGGGCCCATTGCCCAGAATTTTCAAACGTTTATTCCTGTGTCTTCTACTGCATTCTCCCTGGACAACTTGCAGTCACCTACACTGAAGCCCTTCAATTCCTGTCTCTGCCTGGCATCTACCTTGTCGTTTCAGTGCAGGCTTGATATTCTTCCAAGCAAAAATCCAGTGTGAATCTAAAGCCACCTAACTTCTCATCCTTCCTGTCCCTCTTCCTGTCCCCTCCTCCTCCCCCTTCCTCCTTCTTCCTCTTCTTCTTTCATCTTTTCTCTTTCTCTTCCTCCTCTGTGTTGATCAGGTCAAGTGAAAAGTGAATGCAAACTTTTCTCACATCTCCTTGTTTTTCTAGTTCCTTTTGGTATATAGTTAAGTCTGGCTCTGCTTACCTCCATCTTAACAACAAAGATCTCAATTCTGTCATAATTATTGGCGATTTTTAAATAATTCTTTTCCAGATCCTGCCAGCTTGAAGTCATTTCCTTCCATCATTTAACTATTATTTGCTTCTGTATTTGTGCTTGGTCTTCCTGCACAGAGGAGTTTGCTTTATCAAGTAGTTTTAAATTCTTGCCAAATAATTTTTCTATTATTTTATTTTCTCTGTGTTGAAACAGTTTCCTGATAAATACTCTTTTTTAAAAATTCCCTTTATCGGGCTGGGGAGATAGCTCCAAGGCACAAGCGCCTGCTGGTCAAGTGCAAGGTTGTGAGTTTGAACCCCGGTCCTGCAAAAAAAAAAAAAAAAAAAAAAAAAAAAAAAATTCCCTTTATCTTGATTTTTCACCTTTCATTGTCTGTGCTTTTAAAAATTATCCAAAATAAACATTTTGGTTTTTTTTCATTTTTTAAAGAATTAAAAATAGCTAAACAAAAAACTCAAAGGATTTAAAAAATAATGTTTGACTATTCATGGGAGATTTTTCTGCTAGAGAACAGATAGAATTGAGTTAACACTGTTTGCTAGATTTTACAACATAATCTCTTTCTACTTAAATGGTACAGAAAGAGGCGTATTGGCATGTGCAGAATCTGTATTCTTTGTATGTCTGTACACACACCAAAATATCCAGCATTGTACCTTTGCTGAATTCATGTATGTTTTTCCCCTTTGCAGAGTGTATTTTTTTGGTGGAATGCTTTTAGATTTAGTGTACCAGCGCTTTCTCTCTGAGGTTTTTTCTATTGCTTTTAATTTTTCCTTTATCTTAAAGCTTTGGTAGAAGTTTTTTATGTTTTCAAGATATATTTTAGCTGTCATCAAGCATGGTCCAAATTGAAGTTCTGAGATTTTTTAGTTTGGCATTTTAATTTTTATTCAACTTTCAAGAAAAGACAGGCAAAATCCTTCATTCTGAAGCTACTCTGAAAATAAAATAAGACATGTTTGTTGATTCATTGGTGCCTCCTGAATATGACAGTTTAATGCCTTAAAAAAAAGCAGTTGAAATTTATAAAAATTTCCACTTCATGAAATGTATATCTTCAAGGTACTGTGGGTACTTGATGATTGGTGGCATGTGATTACAATTATGGGTTCAGAATTCAGGGCTTTCGGACATGCTAGGCAAGTGCTTTACCATGGACCTACATCCCCAGCCCTGAGCAATCATTTTTGTTTTTCTTTCTGTACTTAGGACAGGGTCTACAGGGTCTACAGAGTCTACAGGGTCTACAGGGTCTCACTACGTAGATCAGACTCGTAATGATCCTCCTATTTTCAGTCTGTCAAGTGCTGAGATTACAGGTGCATGCCACCATGCCCATTCTCAACTGTCGTCTCAGTGTGCCCCGGGGACAGCCCCGGCATGGCATCCAGGGATCAAAGCCAGGTTGCTGCCTAAGCAGACACTTTCATCTGCTGAGCTATCAGGCCGACCCTCACTATTACAGTGAACGAGAGCGGCAACAAGGGTGGCTAAACTGCAGAAAGGTTAGAGCTGTGTGACTGTTTAGAAACCAAGAAGCACACAAGGGTCAGCCCACCCAGATGGGGCAAGGAACCCAGCTCAGGTGAGGAGAGCACCTATTTCGAACATAAGCAACTATTCAAAGGTAACAATATGAAATATGATAACCATTGTTAATTTCTTACCATCCTGTTTTGAAATTGTGTCATTTTTATTTTTCTTATTCTCTTTAAAAATATAAAAAAGAATATTTTTGAATTAAGATCAGTCCTCTTTGTTCTACCATAGTGAGAACTAACTACCCTCAGTGTAATGCTGACACAAGTCTGCAATAATACACAGATGCTATGTAATAATATTATGTAAAGAACTTTGAGAGTTTCAAAGTTTCACCATGCCTGTGCCATAGTAGCTAATAATTTCTGAATTATCTTTCATTTCTATCCTTATATATTACTCTGATATATGAAAATGCTCAAGAAGATTATTTGAAACTCAAGGCAAGAAAAACTGAAATAGGACAGATTTTTGCATGGTTTTCAACATCTAAGGGGAAAATATGTTAACAATGTTAAATCTGTAGAAGATTTTGAAAGATATGTCCATAATTAAAGATACCAAGAACACTTTTTTTAAAAAAAAGAAATAAAACACATTTTAAAATTTTAAACTTAAGGAAGAAAGCCCATAATTTCCATGTCATTCCTCCATAACAGTATTCTATTTTACTTTGATAATCCTATTTTAGATAGAAAGATTATGACAACCTTTATTCAATATGAAAAATAATCTCCATCTCCCATGAGATGACATTGCACAGATTGCAGCAAAATTTAACTTAAATTATTAAACTCAAATGTATTATGTGTTTCTAGTTCAGGTGTTCATTTCTTTAATGTGATGAAAGTATAGTAGGAATATATGTCCCGTTTTAGAAGCATGGTAAAGCAGGTTGCTCGATGTAAAGTAGTGAGAAAATCTGCAGTTGAGGAAACACACATACAGTGTGATAAGCCCACATACCATGAAAAGTTCACCAGCGGGGAAGGATAGCAGGAGGGGAGGCACTCGAGCCCTTAAGCTTATTTAATGGTGGTATTCATGGACTGAAAAGAGAGAAACACCAGTCACCACACTTTCAGAAATGAGTCAGTTTCATGTCTCAAGCTGATTATAAACTGCTCAAGGGTGGCAGCCTCCCACAGCTGACTGTAGCTGTGATTAGAATAGAGGATGGTCGTTAGTCTGGGTATGTCGTCTATACCCAGAAGCCTCTGGGCCTGATCATCGAGTGAATTTGGAGTTGCTCTGGGGCCAAAACATTTCCTTCCAAGTAACTTTTCCTATACATATTTTGAGACAGCTCATCAGCAGGGCAGCCACACAGGCTTATGTCATGCTTTGCCCTGTCTAGCCTATATTGGGACGATTTTATAATTTTAGGAACTCTATGTTGATTTTTAGTCCCTTAAGTTCTCTAAGTTTTTCCTCATCACAAGGAAAATAACATGAACATAGGCAGTGCTGTTCTATCAATTTCTAGCCTGTTGTGAGAATCAGGAATTTTATTCAACAGGACAGATTCAGGATGCTTACAATAAAGCAGAAGAATCTTTATATTAATGTTATGGTATTTGGTGAGAGAACCCTGATTGTAAAAACATTTTCTGTGTGTTTGTCTTTTTCAATAACAGCAAATTTATTTATTTATTTATTTTTACTTTTGTATTTTAGTGAAGGGTCCACAGCATGTTCAGGGTCTCACTACTAGATTGGACTCATAGTGAGCCACCTGTTTACAGCCTCCAAGCTGGGATTACAAGAGTGTGCCAACATGTCCAGTCTCAATTGTCATCTCAGTGTGCCCGGAGGAGTAGGGCCAACACAGCAACACTGGCAATTGAACCCCTGGCCCCTGTGCCTGCTTGCAGGTGCTTTAATCCACTGAGCTATTTGGCTGGTTAGGAAATCTGTTATTTAAAGATGTCCTTTAACTCGTTTTTTTCTGAACATGCTTTTTCAAAATGTATGTGTATAAAAAAGCCTGCTTTGCAGAATAAAAAAGTCTTTACTTTTTTTTTTACTAGCAGCGTAAATCCTTAAATGTAAGGTGTTCACAGTTTTGCTACAGATTTTTAAGCTTTAAGACTCAACTGGGAAACTTTTTTTGTTTGCGTGATCAGCATGGACTAAGGATAAGCAAATTCTCTTAACAGTTGGTAGACAACTCAAAACAACACACATTGAACATTTTTGTTTAGGTTAATTGACTACACACAATAGGATAATGAAATAAAATGTAGACTTAAAACATTGTGGGCCACAAAATAAAAGAAAATATATACAAAGGGCAATCTTTTAAAATACAAAATGTAAGGCAGTATTTTCTGGTATAATTTGTGGCAACTCTACAATTAAATATTCTTATTTATCTGTGTAATATTTTTAAAGAAACGTAATGTTAATTTTAAAGGAAAAGTAAGCTAAACTTTCAGATTATTGTGTTTTTCTTAAGCTTAATTTAACCTGTTAAAACAAATTTAAGAAATAATGAATCTGAAATAATTGTGGTGGAAGAATTTTGTTCTGAATACATACACTCTTCCTCCCTTACGCATATAGAAGTACAAATTAAATAAGAGAGTCCATGTGCAATGTAAAGCAATATAGTGATATTCAAAAGGTAATTTTAAAATTAAAGACGTGGCCCACACCTGAGTGTTGTATATGAGTATTTTTCATAGCATCTTCATAGCTTTGTTCTGGAATGAACATATTTTAAAAGGAAGAAAATTATTTACTCTCCACATGCTTATTCATTACCCCACTAACTTCACAACGATGGAATCTCCTCAAATAAAAATTCCTGTTTTTTATGTAAAGCAAATAGTAAGAATGGTCAGTATTCCACTTTATTTTCCTCCCAAGGAAAAACAAATAAAAGACATAATTAATCCAGGAAAGTAATTCATGATTCATATAAGTGGCACTACACATTTCTGAAATGTCCTCCAAACTAAAGGTTTATAATGAGTGAGACAAGAAATTATAATTCACTCTATCAAAAATCTGAAGAGGGAGGGAATATTTTTGCTATGCACAAGCTGAATCAAGTTAATGAGGCATCTAACATTGCAAAAAGAACGTTGTCTATAAATAAATTCAGTCTGATTGGGATGTATTAGTTGTCTGATAATATTCTGTAGCCTACAGATGCTTTGGGTGGAATGTAGATTTCTTGAAAGAGAAAGTCCAATGGAATTACATTGGCAAAGCTCCAGGTCACTTCCTGTAAATGGCATTAAAAGCAAATTTCCTTTTAAAAAATGACTTTGCATTCATGGTAATATTTCCAACGTAATGCATTTAGCTTAATATAAAATGTCTCTTCAGCTAAAATCCATCTGAACCTTAGAGTATAGGAAAAGCCATCTACCCACTCACTCGCATTCATATCGTTTTCCCATTGAGATCTGTCTCTCAAGGTACCACACATGGTAGCACACCTATAGTCTTAGGGCTAAGCAAAGGATGCTATTTGACTCTCAGCTACTGCTCAGTCTAGAAATACACTTTGTGTATGTGTGCATGCTTATTATTAGTGGGAGGGATAAGCTTTTTATTAATGAGTATGTGTTATTTCTGATTAGCTGTTAGATATTTATAGAGTGATATGAGTCTAATTAAATTAAAAGTTCAGGTTTTATGGAACTTGATTTTTTTGGTGTGTGTTAAAACAAAATTTTATAACCTAGAATCAGAATACATATTATATATTCCCTTGTGTTTCCTTTAAGTAACTCTTAATTTATTTACTCAAGTTTTTAATAACTTTGAACATGTTCTGCTTAGAAATATTTCTTATATATTCAATATAAATGTCCATTGCCTTTATGCTTTTAAAATTATTTTAAAAGTATAAATGCATACATCTTCACAAAAATAGTGAAAAGTAAAAATTGCAAGGTGGGACTATTTGTCTCCTGCACATACCTTGTCTCTCTTCCTAAACATGTCCACGTGAACACTTTCTTGTGTATTCTTCCAGAAATATTTCTTTCTTTCTTTCTTTCTTTTTTTTTTTTTTTTTTTTTTTGTCTTTTTGAGACAGGGTCTCGCTATGCAGTTCAGGCTAGCCTTGAGTTCACTTTTGTAGCCCAGGTTGGTCTCGAACTCGCACCGATCCTCCTGCCTCAGCCTCCCGAGTGCTGGGATTACAGGCGTGAGCCACCACTCCCGGCCCAGAAATATTTCTGAAGGAGCTCATATTCTCGCTTTCTTTCCTCTGGTCCTGTTTGCTTTAAACATTTTGCCCTGCTTCCCTGGCCTTCTCTTCCTCAGGCTTCAGAGCAAGGCCCTCTAAGTACAAGTTTGTTGAAGGAATCACCCTTGATCAACATGAAATCAGAAGACATGTGTGTATACTCTTGGAATCCTGCTTTAATTTTACTGACACATTTTATAAGTTCCGCTTTAGAATTTTAAGAAATGCATGGATTTATTGATCATGAATTTTCAGTTTTTATTCTTTTCTATTATTTACTTTATAATTTGTCAGACTGGGAAGAAGAATACCTTAACACCAGCCTCTATCACTTGAAGGTTTTTTTTTTTTTTTTTTCTTCAGTGCATTATGGTAAATAACTCTCTTCATTCCTCAGTTCCTTGTCCTTTCAAATAATTTCTTCTAATTTCACAATACCTTTTATACACTTTCAGTATCTTACACCAGAGAAACAATGTGATATTTACAAGTGTCTGATTTGTTTCATTTTTAAAATGTATTTAGAACAGGATCTCACTACATAGATTGGACTTGTAGTGATTCTCCTGTTTTCACCCTCTCAGGCACTGGGATTATAGGTGTGCGCCACCATGCCCAGTATCAACCATCATCTCAGTGAGCTTCGCAGGCCAGGCCAGCACTGCAGGCTATGGATAGAACACCAGCTGCTGAGCTTGCACTCCGCCTAAGCAGGTGCTTCAGTCTTCTGAGCTATCTGGCCAGCCTGTGTCTGATTTATTTCACTTAAGTGAATGGGTTCAAAGTGCATTCATTTATCTGAAAATATCTCAAGCTTATGCTTCCTATGAGTTTGTAGTGCTCCATTGTATAAAAGTACCACATCTTTTTTTAAAAAACCCATTCCTTAGTTGAGGGTTCTTAGTTAGCATTTGGGTTCTTTGCAAGATTTACATATTACAAATTGTGCCACTATATCATATACATGGGTCTTACTTCTCTGTGGAATAATGTTTTTTTAATTCTTCTAGGAAAATACTCAAAACAGGAATATCTGTGTCCACACTGATTTTTACAGTGATTGTACCAATATACACTCCCAACAGTAGAGAAGGATTATTTTTTTTCCCCACAGCTCCTCCAGCATTCATTGTTGGTTGACATCTTTTTTTTCTCTTCTCTTCTCTTCTCTTCTCTTCTCTCTCTCTCTCTCTCTCTCTCTCTCTCTCTCTCTCTCTCTCTCTCTCTCTCTCTCTCTCTTTGGATATTTAGTATAGGGTCTCACTACACAAATCAGACTTGTAGTGATTCTCCTGTTTTCAGCCTCCCCAGAGCTGGGATTACAGGTGTACTCCACCATGTCCAAACTTGGTGGTCTGCTCTGTGAGCCTGGAGACAGGGCCAGCATGGCATGTGTGAACAGGGATTGAACTCTGGCTCCCGTGCTTGCCAAAGCAGGTGCTTAATCTGCTGAGTATCTTGGTGGACCCTATTGGTTGATTTCTTGACAGAATTCATTCTTCTGAGGCGAGTCAGAACGTCATCATTGTTTTAATTTGCATCTCTCAAAGGACCAGTCATGTTGAACACTTTTTCATATATATTCTTACCATTTGTGCTTCTTCTTCTGAGAAGTGTGTATTCATCGCAGGTGGCCTTTTAATTTGGGGGGGGGGGTTCATTTTCTTCAATTCTTTATATATTCTAGATATTAGTTCTTTTTTGAAATTTTTTATTTTATTTATTTTTTTTCTAATTTCAGAACCTTTGTTTATTCACTCATATTTATGGCTGGCTCAGCCCGCCCAGAGGGCAGGGCTGGCGCAGCATGTGGTGCTGGGGATCAAACTGAGGTCCCTGAATCCGCCCAGGCTTTCCCAAGC
>PVJA010017423.1:0-41691 GCA_004027025.1 Myocastor coypus | reverse complement strand
AAAAAAAAAAAAAAAAAAAAAAAAAAAAAAAAAAAAAAAAAAAAAAAAAAAAAAAAAAAGAAATTAAGAAAAAGATTGGCAGGACAGCTCTGTCAGACCAAGGGGGAGGGAGATAGCTCAGTAGAATAAGTGCTTGCCTGGCAAGCACAAGGTCCTGAGTTCAATCCCTAGTACCAAAAAAAAAACTTGAATGAGGGCTTGCCAGTGGGTTAAAGCACATGATTTGGCACAGTCTCAGGTGCCAGGGAATGCAGTTGGATCCCCACCCCCACATGAACCTGCCCTTAAGGCAGCCTCAGCCAGCCAAAAAAAAAAAAAAAAAAGGACCCACCGAATCAGTGTAACTGCTAAGCAGAATGCTGTCCCTGGGACGCACACCGTGTGTGTTCCTAAGTAGCAGAGCCTGGTGCTGTGATGTCATCATACTGGCCTGTGATACCTGACGAGGGCTTTACAGATACAGTCAGCTGACTGAACTAATTAAAAGGAGCTCCCTGGCTCTTGACTCCCACAGGGGGCAGAGATTCAGGTCAGGAGCCTGCAGCCGTGGGCACTGTACTAGAAGAGGATTTCACACCCAAGCAGGGTCACTGGTCCAGTCAGCACTGTGCCTGTGGACTCATGTGAGTCTGAGCAGGAGATTCTGCTAAGCTATGACTTGACCTTGTAAAACTCTAGGATGATAAATGTATAAGATGCCACATTTGTGACAGTTTGCTAAATGGCAAACAACTCCCAAGCACGGAACCTAAAATAATCTTGTTAGCTGGATCTATCTTTTTTTTTTTTTTTTTAAATTTTATTTATTATTTTTATCCTTGTTTCAGAACCTTTGTTTGTTTATTCATTCATTTTTATGGCCGGTTCAGCCCGTCCCGAGGGCTGGGCTGGCGCAGCATGTGGTGCCAGGGATCGAACCGCGGTCCCTGAAGCCGCCCAAGCTTTCCCAAGCAGGCGCTTTAGACCACTGAGCCATCCCGCCGGGCCCCAAGCTGGATCTATCTTTTACAGGTGTGCACCACACCTGGCTAGCTGGCTCTAGGGGTTTTTTTTGTCTTTTTTTTTTTTTTGTACAGGGTCTCACTACTGACTCATAGTGATCCTCCTGCTTGTGCCTCCCAAGTGCTGGGATTACAGGCACGTGCCACCACGCCCAGACTCCATTGCTGGCTCAGCATGCTCCAGAGCAGGGTTGTGTGGCAGGTGGGGCCAGCAGCCAAACCCTGGCCCCTGTGCTTCCCTAAGCAAGAGTTTAATCTGCTGAGCTATATCACTGGCCTTGCTGGCCCTAGTTTTAATGGGCCAATTAAAAGAAACCTCAGGTGACTTTTTTTTTTTTTTTTTTTTTGTCTTTTTGAAGTAGGGTCTCCTATGTAGCCCAGGCTAGTCTCAAACTCAATGATCCTCCTGCCTCAGCCTCCTGAGTACTGGGATTACAGGTGTGCACCAATATACCTAATGAAATATGTTCTGGTTGGAATTTATGATGCGTGGCTGAGTGACCTTAGTCACTCTGGAGGTTGTAGTACTGAACACTTAAGTGTTTTAAAACATAGAGCAGAAGTTTGCTCTCAGACTGTCCCAGTGAAGCAGTTAAATGACACACAGGTTGCGTGGAGGCTGATGGAAAGGATGAGTGCCCGAGGATGTCTGTACTTACCTGTGTGAGCCTCACTGTCCCATATCGGGGTGCAGGTACTGGGTGCAGTCTAACATTTTTTTCAGGTGTGTGGAGTTTAACCTCTCTGAACACATAGGACACGTGCTTTCAGTGTTTAACAAGCTGTTTTGGGGAGGAAAATACAGAGTCAATTAAGATGAACCTGCTGCCTTGGCCCAGGTAGTCTACTAAGGAAGACAGCTATTTTCTGTGGTCACAGCACTCATCATGCAACTTAGGAATTAGAAAGACTCGGCCTCCTGTAGGACCCTCTTAAAGATAATGTTCTCGGAGGTCACTGAAGTTTCTTCCAAGAAGACCATTGGGGGCTTTAAGGATCTTTAGGAATGTGAAGAAAGAGTTAAAAATAAAAGATTGGTATGAATGGCCTATTTTTGGATAAATATGACAAGGTGCACACTTACATCTTAAATTCCGAGTATAGTGCTGGGCAGTCACAGTGCGGACACACTGTCCAGTCATCTTTCAACATATGTCGACCCTGGAAACAGTACGTTGGAGAGTAAAATTCGTCTGCATTTTAGAAGTTGCCACCATGATTTAATTATACTAAATTATAGTGAAGAGCCAGGTCTCCACCTTGAGGAACAACGCTATTTCACAGGGGTGGCTAACAGACTAAAAGATGGCGGCAAGTGGACTAAAGGCAGGTTTTTCTTATCAGTATATTTAAGAATGCATTTCAACTTCTGTATTTTATTTATTTACTTTTTGTGGGCATTGAACTCAGGATCTTGTGTTTGCCAGGCAAGTGCTTATTCTACTGAACTATCTACCTGGCCCCTTGTTTTTATTTTAAAATAGAGCTTATATTAGCCCTATGATTAATGAATAGACATTTCCAAATTTTTTGATAGTGGGTCTTAAAATACTACTACTAATAGGCCAGGTGCTATCCAAATGCTTTGCTCATGGCAGTGCACCTGTCTGGCCACTTGCAGTAGAAAGACATTACCAGTGCAGCAAAAACAAGCTGCACTGCAGAAGGGAGCCAGGAGTGGGTGGAGGGGCCTGAGTCCCAGGCCTGCTGCACTGCCCCGCAGTGCCCACAGCAGAGCATCTGTTCTGATTATTAAAGCCTTAAGATAATGTTCAGTGCCACTGGCCATGAAACACCATGATAGATAGTGCAGAAAGTCCGAGAAATGTTAGCCAGTGCAGGTGTTTGTCAGGTTTCCGATGGAAAGGGGAATGGTTCTAGAGAGACTTACTGTTGCAATGCAGTAGGGGATGTTGTTCTTACACCCAGGGCAGAGGAGTTCACATTCTGGGAGAAGAAACTGGCAGAATGGGCATGGGGTGGTGGGCTCTTCTGTCTCAGATGTATCGGGTCTCCTGTGGGGAAGAGTTGCGTGTCCTTAGAGCACCATTTTACTTCATATGACATGGAGAACAGCGGATGGGACAGGACCACATAACACTAAATGCATAGGCAGGCTGAGACTCAAGGCATTGCCCAGCTTGCGTCAGCAGTAAATGCAGGGAAGGGGGAGGTGTGTGCTGCTGCTGGACGCTGAGCCTGGGACCCTGCCCGTCTCCCGCTGTGTAACTGAAGCTAAGGTCTTTCTAGGACAACGGATGGTTCCCATTCCAGTGTCCATGTTTTCAGCCACCAAGGTTGGCACCTGGCCTGGCTGACACAAAAGTGCTCCTCCCTTCCACATGCATTACCAGCGAGCCACAGGAATCCTCACTTGCTCAAGGTGTTGCTGGGCTTTCTGCTGCTCTAGATGCTACCCTCCCCACCCCACATACTTCACAGCCCCACTTGGGAAAACATCATTGAGAAATGTCTGCTCACCTGACCATGGCCTCGATCTTCTTTTTGTATTTGGCATCTATCTTGTTGCGGTACTCCGGCCTCATGAGCATGGCTGCAAAGCTGAAGGCAGAGTTCTTCAGGCCAGCCCTGTGGCACTCAATCACCGTGGACGTCAGGATCGGCACAATGTCTGCAAAATACGGGACAGCAGGCAGCGCTTGCCACCAGCTCGCCTTGCCACCAGGCCTGACACATCCGTGGCTGGGCAGCAAACAGAACCACGGTCCTCTAGGCTTTGCTCTAGCACTCGCCCAGGACCTTTGCTGTGCTGGTGGTGGCGGAGCCTGGGGCCCATGCCCTTGAGGTTGCTGATAAATGGGCCAGGGGAATGAATCACTTTATTTATTTATTTATTTTTTTCTTGTTTCAGAACCTTTATTTGTTTATTCACTCGTTTTATGGCCGGCTCAGCCCGCCTCGAGGGCAGGGCTGGCGCAGCATGTGGTGCCGGGGATCGAACCGCGGTCCCTGAAGCCGCCCAAGCTTTCCCAAGCAGGGGCTTTAGACCACTGGGCCATCCCGCCGGCCCGGAATGAATCACTTTATGCCCTCTTCTTCCAGCAACTAAACTCTTCAGGCAGGCCAGATATGTGGAATTACTGCCCAAAGAACAGGACCTTTTTAAAAATTACTTGTAGTATTTGTAAATTGTCAAACTACTTCCTAGAAGGGGTACATCTGTTTCTATTCCTACTAGCGTTCCTGTCCCACCCGTTGCCAGCATAGGCAATTAAAAGTCCCTTCTAGTTTTCTTTTTTGAAAAAGTGTCCCCACTGCATAGAGCAGGCTGGCCTTGAACTCACAGCAGTCCTCCTGCTTCAGCCTCTGAGCACTGGGATTACAAGGTGTATACCACTATGCCTGGCCATGTGACAAGCAGAGAATATGTTTAGAGAACAGGGGTTATGGATTATGGCCACAGGCCAGATTTGACCCTGTGACTTGCTACGCCCTGTGCACTAAGAATGGTTTTTATATTTTTAAGTGGTTAGAAAAAAAAAAGAACATGCATCTGTAAGGGACAGAACAACACCACCTGTGTGCGCACATGCTGTGCCAGTGGGCTCCCGACCGTCACCCCTGGCAGACCTGCCTGGATCGTGGCCCTTGGTGTGCACCTAGGCGCTGGATTGGTGAGGGGGGTCCCCGACTTCAGAACAGACAAGTGGCCCCTGCCAAAAACCCTTTAGAAACTGGTTTAGGCTGGGCCCCCTCTTCTGGGAGCCTGGGGTTCAGCTGGTTGGCTGGCAGGGACAGTACTCACGTGATGGAAACTTGCTGATGTTGTTGGCCACCCGGATGAGCATGCGTGCCCCTTTCATATGGTCACCATTTTTAACATGGATCTGAAATAAATAAATAAATAAATAAATAAATAAATAATAAATAACATACCTTTTTCTTCTTAGGACCAGGAAAGGTCCTTAGAGCCTTTCCTGGCTCACACGCTGGGACATCACCCTTACCCTCAGTTCTGTCCTGTACTCTGTGCCCAAGACGAGGTGCTACAAATTCTAATCTCTTACCCAGTATTCTGTGAGAGACTATGGATAGCCACTTTACCATGTAAGCTGAGTCAGTCAGGAGTTAGTGAGTGTAGGAGGGCGAGGAGGAGGAGAATGACCATGGCCTGCTAATGGCAGAGGGCACGGGGAGGCTAGGAGGGTGGACTTAGGGCAGAGGAAGCTGAAGGGGCAGGGGCCAGGCCTCGAGGCCGCTGCAGTCGCTCAGGTGTGAGACAAGGGCTCTGTGAGGGGTCAGTGGGGAAGGAGAACTACAGCGTCCCCCCTTTATTGGTGGCTTTGTCCTCTTTAATTTTAGTTATCTGTGCTCCACCACTGTCCCAAAATACTAATGATAACTTATTCTGTGTGTTCTAAAGGTTCTAGTTTAGTTACTGTTAACCTCTTTCCAGAAGCAGGGAAGGGAAGCTTCTCCTCTTCCAGTCACTCCAGATCTGCCAAGGTCCCTGTCCCCCTGCTGAAAGCAGCCCACAAAGCCTGGCCGAGCAGTCCCAGAGTGGGGCTGGGTATCTGAGTCCTCTGAGACAGACACCTGTGGCATTTTTACATCCTTTTTTTGGTTGTTGTTTGGCAGGGCCTGGTAGTTTTCTGCCAGTACCACAGCAAGAGTATGAAGATTCTTAGAAAGTCTGGGCTATGCCTGGTGCTTCCTAAGCGATCAGAGCAGAGGGGAAAAGCTGCAGGCTGCTCTCCAGGGGAAGGCCAAGGACATCTGGTGGGAATGGAAGTCACAGGCCAGCCCTTGGGCCACAGGAGTGAGGCAGACTCAGGAAGCATCCACAGCTGAGGTGGCAGGTGGCCCTGGTCAGGACTTCTCTAGCAATCCCCTTTTCTGCTCCTCATCTCCTACCTGACAGTTTCTTTCTAACCTCCCTCCACCCCTGAAGGCGGTGTCACGCTGGGCCTGTGCTCCCAGAACTCGGAGGCCACTCAAGGCTGAAGTTGAGGACATTCTCCCTCCCACTCCTTTTTCTCCCACCCCTCCAAAGGGGGGCGCACGTCCAGGGACTGCAGCTTGGATTCTTAAGGCCTCCCCATGTAATCTGTCTTACACTCCTGCTGGTCTAATAGGGCAGCCGGAGTTACATGTGGCTACTGAGATGAACAAATTCAAATTACATGAAATGAAAAACAGTTTTATCGGTTGCACTAGGTGCATCTGAAGTGCTCCACAGCCAGGCTGGTAGCATGTACAGGGCAGCACAGGCTCAGAGTGGTTCTGTCTTGGCAGAAAGTTCCACCAGACGGGGCTGACACAAACTGTTGCAGGACCTGGACCCTTTGTAATTTCACTGTGCTAGCTAACTTCAAGCTTAAATAAGGTCTTGTGGATGGGCCAGAGAACCGATCTAGCACTGATATTGAAAAAGATGCTTTGATATAATTAAAACTTTGGGAAAATACATGTTAGATTTTATTCATTCCTCTATAAAGATTATATATATATATGCATATATACATATATATATATAGCATTAATGTAAATTATATGTATAAGTAACTGGTTTGCATAATCTATTTTCATTCTATTAAGAATTACTAAGTAGAAAACCAGAATACACAGCTAGAAATAAGTATAATCCTTAGTGAAATAAAAGGTGCACAAATGGATTTATAGAAGTTTAGAGAATATATACAACATAGCATTAATAATTGTATTTGAGCAATACACTTAAAGCATGAATTATTTTCTCATTATACTTTTTTACAGTCTCAAACTTCTTTTTTTTTTTTTAATTTTTATTTTATTTATTTTTTTTCTTGTTTCAGAACCTTTGTTTGTTTATTCACTCATTTTTATGGCTGGCCCAGCCCGCCCCGAGGACAGGGCAGGCGCAGCATGTGGTGCTGGGGACTGAACCGCGGTCCCTGCAGCCGCCCAAGCTTTCCCAAGCAGGGCCTTTAGACCACTGAGCCATCCCACCAGGCCCCTCAAACTTCTTGAATATGGATTTTTAAAAAAAAACTGATACCAGGTCTTGCTACACAGTTCACACTCATAGTGATCCTTCTGTCTCTGCCTCCCCAGCACTGGGATTACAGGCATGGCAGTTTCAGGGCCAGCTGGGCACGTGGTATTAGGGATCGAACTCAGGTTCTTGTGCTTGCCAGGCAGGTCCTTGGACTGCTATCTCCCCAGCCCAGCATTAATTTTATATTCAGATGAAAAGGAAACTATTGAAAACTGGAATTTTGTAAAATATGCTAATGGAGTTAATAAGGGAATGAATAGGGCTGGGGAGATAGCTTAGTGGCATAAGCACCTGCCTGGCAAGCACAAGGACCTGAGTTCAACCCCTGGTTGGTAGGAGGAAGGAATAAACTCGGGATCAACAAAAAGGTTTTAGGGAGAATTTTTTTTGGACGTGGGTTTTATCTATATACTTCAAGGTCAAAAACAACATGGAAAGACACAGCGAAGCCTGCTCCCCGCCTGCACTGCACACTCCACATCCCGTGCCCCGCAACCCCTTCTCTTGAGAAAACCACTGCTGCTGAGCCTTTAGCAGGTTCACTTTATTTGCAGTAAATGGCTATGCATTCTTTTCACAGCTGTGTGCATGAAGGGCAGGCACTGCAGAACTACTCTGCAATTTGCTTTTGTCACTTGACATAGAAACCTAGGAAACTGCTCTGGTCCAAAGCAGAGGTGCCCAGAGGACCATGCTGGGCCGGCTGTGTCTCAAGTCCCTCACCTTCACAAGAATGTAACTGTGCAGAATCATGAGGTTGGTGGCCATCTCAGACGGGATCTTGATCTTCTGGGATTTCAGTTCTGCATACATACTGAAGAGCACATCATGTGCGTTGCGATAGTTTCCTTAAAGAGAAATGACAAAATGGCATTACTGCCAAGGATGGACCCTGAGGTCTAGCCATGGCTTTCCTCGTAGAAGAGGTTTTGCTAATGATTCATTACCAATAACTTAGCCATCTCTTTACACAAGAACTTAGCAGTGGTTTCTGATTTAATTAATGGTGCTCTTATGTGGCCAACCCTGTGGGAAGAGTGGTGGTGTCTTCCTGCCCTGTCACTTCAAGGTATACACTTGTGGGGCTGGAGAAATAGCTCAGTAGAATAAGCACTTGCCTGGCAAGCACAGAGTTATGAGTTCAATCCTGGTACCGCAAACAAAACAAAAAACTCCCAAAACAAACAAACAAACAAACAAACAAACAAACAACAAACCAAAAGGTATAATACACTTGACCCCAGGTAGCTAGGCCAGAATTCAGGTCCTTCCTGAACAGCCCCTCCTCCCCACAGCCACTGTTGGGCTTTTCCCTCCCATTTGGGCAGCAGTGCTCTGACCACTCTTTCCAAAGCCTCAGGCCTCCCCCAAAGCCCAGAGCCTCCAGGGAACACCCTCATGTAACCCCCCCCAACACACACACATACACACAACCTTGGCGATACCAGAAGAATGCCTGTTTAGCATCTGCAAAGTCCTGGCATGGATCCCCAGCACCCCACACTGAACAGCCCCTGGAAGGCAGTAAGGTCAAGTGTACATTTTGAATTGACTGTTTCCTATCAATAATGAAGGGCAGAATCTTGGCCTGGTTCTCTCTGGGTCCTGAGAGCCTGGCACATACCTGGCAGACGTGTCGTGTCAGAGCAACACAAGCGTAATAAAATAATGATGCATTCAGCTGCATGTTTTGCAAACTTGTGATATTTATGTACATTTAAGAACTGACTTACAAAAACTAGTGGAGATCGTAGACTAAGTCTCTTATTTGAATAAATATTTACAGATCATGTAAATGACCAGAGCCATTCTGAAGATTCTATTCAATAGTCCTGTACATGATAAAGAACCAGACCCACTACATTACAGTGTAATCATCTTCCCCTTCCTAATGTCTCCCACACAGACTGGGTCAAATGTATGTGATGCTATGAGTTGCAGGGGGTTGTGGGCTGCAAAGAAGTCGTCTCAGAGACAGAAATTGTGGGGTCGCAATGGAGGATTAAGTCCCACTGGTCCATGCCCCCCATAATGGTCATTTATTTTGCTGCTTCAAAACCTGAAAGTGGCCATTTTCTTGCTCTCGGGTTCTAAGCAAGCTTAGATTTGATCTTAGCTGAACTGTCGGGAAGAGATGGGTGAGAAACTTCCACTCTTTCCTGGGCAGAAGAGGGGGTGGGGATTGATTTTACTTCCTGTTTGAATAGTAGCTCAGGGGTAGAACAGTGGCTGAGTATGTGAGAACACTGGCTTCCACTCCCAGCATGTGCATGGGTGCACATGCACACACATACATACGCACAGTATCGATGTACAACATAAAATAAGAAAATATATGAGGGGCCTACCTGCAGACTGCTCTTCTCTGGCAATTATAATGGCAGTCCGGGCAGCTTCTCGGTATTGTTTCAGAGCCATGTACAAGCGGAACAGATACTTAGCATCCTGACATACAAATCATCAGACAAACATTGCTTATTTCATCAGCTAAAGAGGGAATCACCTATCATTTTGCATTTCAGTCAGTCACATTTATGAGCCAGTAACTTAAGAATTTGTTTTTAAAAATCCTATAAAAGAACAGCTCAGCAAACATTTATTCAAGGGTTAATATGTGCCAGGTAGTACTTTAGATATTTAAATGTTAACTCAGTTAAATCTTCAGGCTGCCTGAAGAGGAATGAGTAAAGTCCTTGTTTTGCAGACGAGAAACTGCAACACAACGGGATGGGGGTGCAGCCAGGATCCAGGTCCCTGCCCCTGGTCCACAGCATTGCTCACGGCCTTGGAAGCCAAATGTGCTCCTATGCAATGCACCAGCTTTGTGGCACCTGAGCACATAAGCACCTTTTCTTTTTCTTTTTTTTTTTTTTTTACCTTTTCTGTTCTATAAACTTTTCTTTGGCCTTTGAACTTTTTTTGTGGGATTCAACTTTCTTTTATTAGGGGCACATCACAAATCAGTAGAAAGAGCTTCAGAGTTAATATTAACAGAAATTCTTACAAAATTATTCTTCGGTTACACCTAATATGTCATGTACAAAACGAAAAATGCTATCCACAGAAGACAAAGGCGTTTTGCGTTTTTTCACAGCAATGGTATGTCGTCTCAAATTTTGTCTGGTTAATTACTCAAATGCATTTAGTCATTTAGTCTCTCAAGAGAAAGGTGTAACAGTCAAGATTCCAGAAATTTGACATAAGAACAGAAAATTAAAAGCTGAGAAAAGAAACAATCACCTATAAAGGAAAGCCCATCAGAATCACAGCAGACTTCTCAACACAAACCCTCAAGTCAAGGAGAGCTGGAGTGAAGTATTTTAAGTTCTAAATAAAACAACCTCCAACAAAGACTGATGTACCCTGCTGTTATGGTTTGTGTCTAGTTGTCCCCCCAAAGCCTCAATTAAGTCATGGGGCTGACTCACTTCTAGAGTTTGTGATTAACTCATGATCCGCTGGGATTATGGGTCTGAGTACTGCTGTGGTTATGGGTGTGAGTGCCACAATCAGCCTGGGGCTGATAGCCTAAACATAAGGTAAGAGACAGAGAAAGACTTGCTCTCTGTGCAGCCACTGTTGCTGCTATTCCTCCCTTTTGTGCTCTCTGCTGCTGCTGTGAATGGATGCTCTCTGCCCTGTGCCACATTTCCTTGAGCCAACCGAGTACAGACTGCAACCTCCAATAACTATGAGCTACATAAATCTTCCCTTCCTTCATTTTGAGTTTCGGGTGTTCATCTCAGCATGACAGAAGAGTAACTGAGACACCTGCAAAACTACCCTTCAGAATTCATGGGAAAATAAGACACTTCCATGACAGAAAACACCTGAAGAAATTCATGACCACTAAAGCAGCACTCCAAAACATTCTCAAAAGAGCTAACAAGGACCACAACTCCATGTAACCCAAGAGAATGAATTCACCAGGCAAAGCAAATAACTAAATGGAGGGGGGCAACAGGAAAATAACGTGGCACAGATAAGTCGATACGTATCAGTTATCAAAGTAAATGGTCTCAATTTATCAATAAAAAGAAACAGACTGGCAGAATGGGTCAAGACAAGACTCAATATTATATTGCATTCCCAATAAACACATTTACCTAAAAAACTAGGAATAGCTATTCTATTTGAGACACAGTAGATTTCAAGCTAAGACTGATTAAAAGAGACAAGAAGGTCACTACATACTTGAGGGAATAAGCCAAGAGGAAGAGATAACAATCATAAGTGAACATGCACCAAATACCACCATATCCAACTTTATAAAGCAAATACTAATCATTATAAAAAATCAGATAAGCACTAATACATTCGTAATGAAGGATCTCAAAACTCTACTATCACAAATAGATAGATCAATTAGACAAAAAATAGAGGCTGGCCTGACAGCTCAGCTGACTAAAAGCCCAGCTGCTGTACTGTCCCTGCCCTTCAGGCACAGTGAGACAGCGACTGAGCCTGGACATGGTGGTGTGTGCCTGTAATCCCAGCACTTGGGAGGCTGAAAACAGGAGAATCACTATGAGCCTGATCTATATAATAAGATCTTGCAGACTCTGTAGATCCTGTACTAAATGCAGAAAAAAAAAAAAAAATAGGCAAAAAAACAACAACAAAAACAATAAAAATTAGAGTTGAACCAAACCTTTGAACAGAGGGAGTTGGTAGGTGTTTATAGTGTTCTGTACCACATCAACAGCAGCACATGGGACTTTCTAAAAAAAAAATAGGCCACATACTAGCTCATAGAACATGCTTAAGTGAAAGCAAAGAAATGGAAATTGTCCCATGCATATTATCAGCTTATAGTGCAGTGAAATTGGAAGTCAACAGCAAAAGAAATAACAAAAACTATGTAAACACATGGAAATTAAGCAACACCCTCCTTAACAACCAGTGGATCACCGATAAAACTGAAGATGTTAGTATATACAATTAAAAGATAATGCTGCTAAGACACACCAGAACTTACAGGATGCAATGGAAGCAGTCCTACCAGGTGAATTTACAGCACTAAATTTCTATGTCAGAAAAACAGACCAAGCTCAAACAAGTAACTTAATGTTGAACCTCAAGTTCTAGAACAAGAGCAGGTCAAGCCCAAAGCTCATATGAGGGAATAAATAAAGATTGGAGAAGAAATTAATGCATCTGAGACTAAGAAAATAATATAAAGAATCAATGAATTGAATTGGTTCTTTGAAATATTAAATCAAATAGATAAATCTTAAGCCAATCTTACCAAATGGAAAGAAAACATTCAAATCCAGGCATTTAGGAATGAAAAGGGTGAAATCACATAGATCCAGCAAAAATCCAGGAGATAAATACTTAGAGAACTTGTACTATAGTAGGATAGAAAACACAGAAGAAATAGACAAATTCCTAGGCAAAGCTGAATCAAGAAGATGTAAAAATTCTAAATAAACCAGTATCAATCAACAAAATTGAAGATACAATTAAAAATTAACCAACAAAGAAAACCCTAGGCTCTGACAGATTCACTGATGGATTCTACAAGAAATTTATTTTTTTATTTTTTTTAAGAATTTAATTTTTATTATTTTTTTTTCTTATTTCAGAACTTTTGTTTGTTTGTTTATTTATTTATTTTTTTATGGCCGGCTCAGCTTGCCCCCAGGCCAGGGCTGGCGCAGCATGTAGTACCGGGGATTGATCCGTGGTCCCTGCAGCCACCCAAGCTTTCCTAAGCAGGCACCCTAGACCACTGAGCCATCCCGCCGGGCCCCTCTACAAGAAATTTAGAGATCTAATACTGCTAATTCTCAACTCTGTAACAAAACTCAAAGGGAAGCAATACTTCCCAATTAATTCCTCGAAGTAAGCATTACCATGGAGCCAAAACCAGAAAAAAGTTGAACTAAAAAAGAGAACTACAGGCCAACTTCCCTAATGAACATAGATGTAAAAGTCTGCAGTAAGATGCTGGCCAACAGAATGCAGCATGGAGAGCCAGTGATCGGGTCAGGAGGACTCAACCTTCACTACCCAATGTCCTCATCTCTGGAATGGACTCCGTATTATTCCTAAGAGTCTCAGAAAAATGAGCCATACAAGAAGTTAGCTGCATATGGTAGATGCCCCTGGCTTTCACCATCAGCATAACACGGGCCACCATGCTTTCTTAGCTTTTTATAAGGGACACATTTCAGCTATCTTTTTTGGTTATTGTTATTTTTTTATTTTGAGATAGGGTCTCACTATATAGTTCTGCTATTCTTATAGAGAAAACATCTAAGGTAATAGCTACTGGTAAAGCAAATTCCATTTTAATTTTTTTGACTTCTGAGGCAGAGTCTTGTTATGTATTTTATGCTGTTCCTGAGCTCACTCTGGAGCCCAGGCTAGCCTTGAACTCACTGTGATCCTCCTGCCTCAGCCTCTCAAGTGCTGGAATTACTCGTGTGCACCACCATACCTGGCTGGCAAGCTTCCATTTTATGTTATGTTTAAGATTTTCTATTCTGTTTGTGGTAGTTGTATTTGATGTTACTTTCTGGGTTACTATAGCAGGTGGATATAACTGGGTTTGGTACTGCTTAAGGCCGAAGTGCCTTGGGAAACCAACCTGGTTTTCCTGGGTCTCTGGTTTTATCTATAAGATAAAACAAACAAACAAACAAACAACAGGTGCAGAGATCCACAGTCCTCTCACTGGGACAGGGCATCGCCCTCTTCCAATCTGTGAGCAAGCTGAGTTATTCATGACCCAGCCTCCTGACATAGGACGAGGGGCAGGGCTGGGTATTCTCAGAGGCTGCATGGGGCTGAGAGGAGATGACTTCTGCAGGGACCCAGGAAGCTTAGCAAAAAATTTCTTTCTTTTTTTTGTCTTTTTGAGACAGGGTCTCACTATGCAGTTGAGACTGGTCCTGAGCTCACTTTTGTAGCCCAGGCTGGTCTCGAACTCGCATCAATCCTCCTGCCTCAGCCTCCCGAGTGCTGGGATTATAGGCGTGAGCCACCACGCCCGGCAAAAAAAAATTTCTACTTTATAATAAGTTATGTCTATGTTTAGTATGATTTTTGTTGAGCTCCAGAAGTTCTCAAATATGAACCTAGCACACTCTGACTCTCAGGGATCAGTGCTAAGTTGGTTTCGATGACCTCCTTCCATGGCTCGTTGATAACCAAAATCACTGGGGAAAGATGCTGCCTGGTGAGGACGGCTATCTGGAGGGACACAGCTCTGTAGCTGGTGGGATGACAGTTTTGGGTGATGACATAATATCCTCTGTATGATCTGCAGTTAGTCTTACCAGATGGTGTTGCAAAGGTGAGACAGGTAAATATGGGGACACACAGAGGGACAGGCAGACTGTGACACAGGCACCCAGAAGACATGCTCCCTACCTTCGGCATGCCGTCATTCTCCCCCATCAGGTGGTCTATCAGCTGGCTGGTCAGCAGCTCATCTTTGGCCTGGCCAACCTGCTCCAAAAGAAACCCCCGCAAGTTCAGCAACTTGACCTTAGCAAGAGAGGGCAAAAGATGCTCACCCAAGGAAGTAAGTAAAAGCCACATAAAGTAAAATGCTTTATAGTAAAGTGCCTGGAATACAGTAGGCTCAGGATCCTTCTTCATTCATGCCTAGTCTTCACTGATAAAATGTTTCCTTGAGAAGCTTTTCTCCTAGATGATATCAAAGTTCCTTTTCCTTTGTACACAGAGTATTCTTGGATATTTCAATAAAAACCTTCTGGAGCCTCTTAAACACACCCAGAGCACTAGAGCTGTGCCTTCTCCAGCCCAGCGACCCTGCTCTGAAACTGTGCCAATTTCAGTGCTAATGAATGCTCAAGGATTTTTGGATTTTGCAGCACTCAGATTTTGGAGTGAGTATGCTCAACTGATAGTCTATACCAATATTCCAAAATCCAAAACACTCCAAAATCTGAAGCACTTCTTGTCCCAAGTGCTTTGGGAAAAAGATATTCAATCTGTACATTCCCTGGGTGCCCTCAGGGGCAAGCTCCCTGTAAAGAAATGAGTGCAATAGCCATGGGGGCCCAGCAGAGGGAGGCAGTGAGAACTGAGCAGAGCTGCTGAGAGGCTTAGACATCACAGAAGCTGGGGAGATAGCTCAGTAGAATAAGCACTTTCCTGGCAAGCACAAGGTCCTGAGTTCAATCCCCAGTACCACACAATAAAGGAGATAGCTCAGCAGAGTAAGCGCTTGCTTGGTAAGCACAGGGTCCTGAGTTCAATCCCTGATACCAGAAAACAAAACAAAAAAACCAAACAAAAAAACCAAACAAAAAACCCAGCTCTTTCCTTTATCTTTGGGTAATTGAATATGATGGGATAAAAGTTCTGCATAAAAGCATTATAGCAGTTGATACAGAAGAAATAATAGAATATCAATATTTTACAATGACTAATAAAGTAGAAAAGCCCCATTGGGAAATAGCTGGCCAGTTCCTCAGCATACTAACTCCATGGCCTTGCGGTTCTACTATTCAGCAATATTACCTAAGAGAAGTACAAGCACACAGCCACACAAAACTGCACACAGATGCTAAGGTAGCATTACCCATAACAGCCCAAGGAAACAGCTCATCCGTCTACCTGATAAACAAACAAGCAACACGCGGTAGAATATTATCAAGCCAAATGAAGCCCTGATGCAGGTTACAACAGGGAGGAATCTAAAATGTCCACAAAAGGTAAATCGAGAGGATACATTAACATATATAATAAAAATAGTATGGTATTAGCGCAATATCAGAGTACTAAAGTGATGGAAGCAACTTTTAAAAGAATCCCAGATACAGAAGTAGGTAAATAGGAGGACAGTTATTTTTAATATTCCATGATAATGTAGTGGGGAAAGATGGCATTTTGATAAATGGTAGGAAGACAACTGGACATCCTCATGGAAAAAACCTCTTGACCCTCAAAACTAATACCATATGCAAAAACCCGTTCAGGATGGGCAGAAGTCTAAATAAGAAAACTAAACTATCAAAATTGTTGGGGAAGTCAGGTGTAGTGGCACACGCCAATAATCCCAGCACTTGGGAGGATGAGGCAGGAGGCTCACTGTGAGCTAGAGGCCAGCCTGGGTTACAGTGAGATCAAGGTCAGCCTGTACTGCATAATGAGACCCTGCCTGAAAAAGACACACACACACACACACACACACACACACACACGTTAGGAGAAATGTCTTCATGACCTTGGATAGGCAGGCATCTCTTAAACTGGACTAAGAAGCAACAACTCTAAGAGATTCCTAAGTTAAGAGTTAAGGATGGAAGTAGGACTAGGGTACCCTGACTGGTGTATTGACTAGGGGGTGACATGAGGGGGCTTTTGGGGGACCTGAGAGGTTAAAGATCTATGAGTCTCAGAAGATACTGAGCTATACACTCGATGCTTTGTGAGCTTCACTGAATAATGCAAGTTATAGCTGAGAAATTCACATACTTTTTTTTTTTTTTTGTCTGCTCCGAGGGCAGGGCTGCCATGACATGCAGTCCCGGGAATCAAAGCAACTGTGGTCCTCTATGCCCGCCTAAGCTTGCCTAAGCAGGAGCTTTGGACCGCTGAGCTATCTCATCAGCCCCCACATGTTCTTAGCTTTTAGATAGGAAAGGAGGGTGGGCTATGAGCAAGACGTGTGTGGACAGACATGGAAGGGAGCTGATGGGGAGGTGGGACTCAAGTGTTTGGATGGCTTCTGTGTACAGTGATACATTTCAAAATGCTTTCAAAATATTGGCATTCTTAAAAGTTTTGTGGCAGAATTTACTTACAGTTTCAATTGCCATTTCTATCGCTGTACTGTCTTCTGAGCTTGGGCATTTCAGGAAGTGTTTCAGTGCCTCAAATGAGAAAGGCAGAGCAATTAAAAACTTTAGACTGCATTTCACATACACACAGTAATCACAGTTCTGCAAAGGGCTTCTCAGTTCAATCAGGGCTTGCAATCGCTGGGTCTTTAACACATTCTGGAAGGCTAGGGACTTAGTTTAAAAAACTGGACCCAGTGAACTCTCTGGACTTCTACGGAGGGCATTAAAAAAAGAACAGCAATGTTCACTGGTTCCGTAATTGTCACTCATTGACAGCTGGCCACTGTGCATGTGGGAGGGGGCTCTGTCCTGCGAATTAGGTTATGTATGGTTTCACTTGGGAGACGCATGCAACACAGTGACAATGAAAGGAACCAATGACTTCAAGCCAGAATGGTCTAAGTCCTAAACATCAGACTTGTGAAGAAATGAAACAGCTTAAAAGACAAATGGGCACTGTTGCCAGCTGCTTCGATAGGCACAGTGAGGAAGCAAAGGTTTATGTGTGGGGATGGCCAGAAGGTGACAGTGGAAAATGAGGGCGGCAGGAGGAACAGGTGTAGAGGAGTCAGGCTGGAGGTTCAGAAGTGTGAGGTGGAGGGGGCGGAGGCAGGAGGGCCAGAGGGGAGTGAGGCTGCTGAAGACCTGGCCGGGGCCAGGTGCCGGATGCTCCTGTGCGCACAGGAAGGATGGAGGCTCAGGCTGGCTGCCTGGCCCAACGCGTGTGTGTCCTCCTGGGTGCCAGCCAAGGAGTCTGGACTTCTCCTACTGGATTGGAAACAGCAAACTGGCAGCTTGTGGATGTGTTTCCTTTCATTAGAGAGCCATTGTGCAAATATCTAGGCCATTTTGCACAGCTGGGAGACACAGACTTCTGTTACTCTTAGAAAAACAAAAATTACAAGACCTGGCATTGCTAGATGCTGATTCCTGACACACCAGTGTGCCCAAGGAGGGCAGCAGCTGCCCCTGTACACAAGGTGCATGTGATTTAGCTGTCCCTACACTGTCGCACAGTCAGCAGGCAGCTTTACCCCAGGGCTAAACACATCCCATCTCTTGTGTGGACACTGCAGCCCCTGCCTCGGGCACAGCAAATACTGGGAAACATTGGAGGATGAGGTAGTGGCAGAGAAATGAAGCAGGAAAACAGGAAACCACTGCAGTATTGAGGGAAGTGACTGGGGCTTGAGCTGGGTTGGGGGCAGTTAGAATGGAAGGGACAGGTAGGAGAGATTGTAGGAAGGACAGTGACTGGTTATGGGAAGGACAGAAAGATTTCTTGGTGGACCCTGGGTGGCTTGGTGCCAGACCTCACGTCAGTGTGCAGAGGCCCCGGCTTCAACCCCAGTGCAGTAACAACAAAGTGAGGTCACTCTGAGATTTCAAATCTGGGTGTCTGGGATGCTGGTGTTAAAAACAAAAAAATGTTTCCTTTAGCATTCCTCAAGAGTCCAGGTTGTTTTCTTGGCAAATACTAACTCGTGAGTATTGGCCACATAGCAGGAAGAACTTTCCAGCCTGAAAATGTCTTTTTTCTCCTTCAAAGTATAAGGCAATGCTTTGGTAGTCCTCGTTGGATGTGTCTTCAGAACCTACAATGGAAGTTCACTGAGTGAGAAGTCTGAGCAGAATGTTTTCATCTTTTATCGCTAGCCTACAACTCTGAGCTAAGAAGGGGTCATCTAAAAACAGGAGAGTAGGGCCAGCCAGACAGTACAGTGACTAAAGCACCTGCTTAGGCAGAGCGCAGCAGCTGGGGTTCAATCCCTGGTATGCCGTGACCGCTCCATCCCCAGGATGTGCTGAGATAGCAATTGAAACTGAGTGTGGTAGCACGGGCCTGTAATCCCAGTGTTTGGGAGGCTGAAAACGGGAGGATGACTACAAGTCCTATCTATGTAGTGAGATCCTGTAGACCCTGTACTAAATACATTTAAAAAAAATAAAAAATAAAAACAAGAGTAAAGACTTATACAGCAAGGACAACTGTTGTGATTAGTGTGTTTTTATGACAAAGCACAGTCATGGTATCAGGTATTAACTCTGCTCCATCTTCACTTCCATCTGAACAGGGATCAGGAGAGAAAACTATTATGAGGCTTTTATGAAAATCCAGGGGCCAAGGACATAGCTCAGTGGTGCAGCATCTGCCTGACAAGTGCAAGGTCCTGAGTTTGATTCCTGGTACCAAAACACCAAAAGAACAACAGTCCATGTGTGTAACAGTCATACAGGGAGGAGGGCCGCCAAGTGGCCCAAGCATGCTAGCTATAGATGTTACTGTTCTTCTCCTAGCATTTCCTTTTGGGTTAGGGCTTTTAAACTTATCAAGCACAGAAGAAGCCCACGGCTGCGGGAGTTCCAAATCATGGTTTACATTTGAGGTGGAGGCTAAGAAGGTACTGAAGAGTAAGAATAGCCTACACCTCCAGCCAGCCGGCCATAGCGTCTAAAGACAAAGGCATAGAACAAGATGGAAAAAATGGTGCATCTTTGGGGTGTGAGAAAAAAAATCTATACTTTCCTTTATAAAGGTAAGTTATATCCTTATGGATTTATAAAAGCTTAAGTACTCTATTTATTTTTATTTTTATTCTTTTTTATGGCTGGCTCAGCCTGCCCTGGGGGGTGGGTCTGGCATAGCACATGGTGTTGGGGATCAAACCATGGTCCCTGAGGTTGGCTAAGCTTTCCTAAGTACGCATCTTAGACTGCTCAGCCATCTCTCCGGTAACCCTAATTTATTTATTTTCTTTCTTCTTTCTTTCTTTCTTTCTTTCTTTCTTTCTTTCTTTCTTTCTTTCTTTCTTTCTTTCTTTCTTTCTTTCCTTCCTTCCTTCCTTCCTTCCTTCTTCTTTTTGAGACAGGGTCTCACTATGCAGTTCAGGCTGGCCTTGAGCTCACTTCATAAGTACTTCAGTACAATACTGATTTGTAATTTTAGAATGGAAATATCATCTGTCAAACTAAACACCAGCAACTGTAAACTTGCTTGCATCTGTACTTTTCTCTGTAGTTCTTTCTTTACTTCAATTATCTTAACGACTTCCCAACACATGTTCCTTTGAAGACTGACACAGGAATCTTTTCATGAATCCCACCAAGGATAGGGTCATTTTGTGAATTAAAAAAAAAACTAAGTAACACAAAAGGACAAGTTATTTGATGACTCTGTATACAAGGTGCCATGAACAGTCATATTAATAAAGATGAAAGTTGAACACTGATTACTAACGGAGGGAGTGGGTGGGGAGCAACTATTCACTGAGGACTTTGTCATCTTCCTAAAGTCCCTGATGAGGGCTGCACCAGTGTGAATGTATGCAACGTGACAGAACTTTTGGGGATCAAACCCAGGGCTTCACATATGTTAGACAAGTGCTCTATCGCTGACCTTTATCTCTGACCATAGAAATAAATAGTTTTAAATGGAAATTTTGTTATATAACATGTGCACCCATAAAATCAAACTCTAGACAACTATAACTATGGGGAGAAAATGTATTCTCAAAATAAAAATTCCTTCTTGGGTAATTAAAATCAAAAAATTTTTTTTTAAAATTTATGTGTTTGGTATAGGGTCTTACTATGCAGCTTGGACTCAAAGTGATCTTCCTGTATTAGCATCCCCACTGCAGGGATTGTAGGTGTACATCACCATACCTGGTTTTGGTGGCTGGCTCAGTGGGCCTGGTGTGGGGCTGGCACCGCATAAGGCATTAGGTTCGAACTGAGGTCCTTGCCCTTGCTAGGCAGGTGCTTAGACTGCTGAGCTATCTCCCCAGCCTCATTAAAATCTTTCTGCAAATTTTAAAAACTTCATTCTTATTATTATGGATCTGCCATATGTACTGATCCCATTCATCACAGCGCATAACACATCTCAATTCTTTTTTCCCATTCTCTCCTCTCCCTCTCTCCCTTCCACATCTCTCCATTTACAGAACATTTGTTTCTAATTTTCCTTCCATTCTTCTTTTTCTTTTTGGGATCTTTAAAGTATCTATCTCACTTTTTTCTTTTTATGGTACCAGGGATCAAACTCATGACCTTGCATTTTCCAGGCAAGTACTTATTCCACTGATCTATTTCTCTAGCCCCATCTATCTCACTCTTAATCAAACTAAATAATATATTCTTTCTTTTTTTGGTCCCTGGAATTGAGCTCAGGACCTTGTGCTAGCTAGGTAAGTGCTTATACCACTGAGGTATCCCTCTGGCCCCAGTAATAATATATTTTTATCTTATAACTCACTTTAAAATTTTAAAAAATATTTACAGTTTCTAAAATCATCTGCACTTCCTATTACTTTCATAGTAAAATTTCGTTTACTTCTCATGGTTAATAAATAGCACAGTTAAAAATAAAAATAGCAGTTTGTGCAATCTGGCTGTCTTATAATTCACCCCAAAGACCTTAGTTTTTGTCAACAGTACTTTTCTTTATGTGGTAACACTACCTTACCTGCTAGCAGGGATCTGGACACTGCGCAAGTAACATAGATGCAGGCTGATGTACAAGAGGTGCTCAGCTACAACAAGAACATCCTTGTGCACATGCCAGTTTGGTAATCAGAAGAGTCAAAGTGTTTGAGGGAACACAGGGAAAGCAGTGATATTTACCAATGATATCTGCATAGATTTCCATCTGGTTGTGCTGCTGGGCCAGGGTGAAAGCTTCATTGTTACACTTGGACATGACAAGGAACTGGATGGCAGATCCATAGTCACCAAGCTGCAGGAAAAACCTACAAAAAGGGCTTTTATCAGTTTGACTCTCATGCTTGTCATTCATAAAACAAAATCTTTCTTAACCAGAAAATAAAAAAATAAGAATATGGGTCAGGGAGATAGTTCAGTGGAATAAGTGCTTACCTGGCAAGCACAAGGTCCTGAGTTCAATACCTGATACCACACACACACACACACACACACACACACACACACACACAAAAGTTCCTCCTGTATCACATGCATACATGTGACAAGCATACTCCCAAAAGATGGCCATCGTAGTCTTTCAGTTTAAATAATCCCTTAGACATAACTCCAAAAAATCCTCAAAAGAATAAATGTTCTTTCTGAGTTGAGGTATTTGACAAGCTGAGGCAAGGCTTTTCTTCTGGAATTAGTTTTTAGAACTATTAGGACTCTGTCACCTGGCTACCATCTTGGCTCCATCCAGAGACTGGGTCTCTCTGACGATGCTGACGGCCTTCTCCGGGTTATTGAGATGGTCCAGGTAGATGCGGATCACACTGTTCCATTGCTTGGCATTCTCGTAAGCCATGACAGCTTCCTTGTATCTGGAAGAAATACTTAGTTCAGACCAAGTCTCTAAATGCTCTCCATGTGGTGACAGCGGTAGGGTAATGTTTGTAAATATTTGGGGGGTATTTCTATATTGTATTGATACTGACTATTTTGGTTTAAATGTCTTTTTCTCTTATCAGAAAATGAAAAAACAAAAACACAAAAAAACTGTCCTACCAAAGAACACGTTCTTTTTAGGAGTTTAAGAAATTAACAGCACAAATGCAATCCTGTATTATAGTTTTTACATATGAATCAAAGCTTCTATGCAATTTACATTGTACTGTTTTTTTTTTTTTGTTTTCTTTTCTAGTGGTAAGGTTATGGTAATAATATAGGATTATTGCAGAAAACAGAAAATACAGAATTCTTCACAATTACAGCAATTACAAAATAATTCTTGTCATTCTTTTTTTTAAAATTTTTATTTTATTTATTTTTTTGTCCAGTTTCAGAACCTTTATTTGTTTATTCACTCATTTTTATGGCCGGCTCAGCCCGCCACAAGGGCAGGGCTGGCGCAGCATGTGGTGCCGGGGATCGAACCGTAGTCCCTGAAGCCGCCCAAGCTTTCCCAAGCAGGCGCTTTAGACTACTGAGCCATCCCGCCGGGCCCCATTCTTAAGTGACATATAAAATCTGTGTGTTGACCTCTAGGTGGTGCTCAATGCTTCTTTTCAGTCTGGACAAATTCCAGATCCTTTTTTCACAAGACATTTAATATATATCTCTATTTCCCAAGGTTACTTTTCTAAAAGTGAAGGGTAGTACTCAATTTTAAAAGTCTCTTAATAAATATTTACAAAGTTACATTCCTAGGGCCTCAGAAATGTATACTATTATCAGTCAGGTATAACAAGTGCATTTTAATAATACAGTTATGAAACTAAATCTTTGCAAATAGGATAGCACATTGTTATTAGAATTTGTGAGAACTTCTTGTTCATAGAAATACAATCTCAAATTGTACTTCCTTCTCTGGAACTTGCTTTTGTGTCTTTAGTTCCTCTTCTTATTAGCATCTGTATGGTACTCTCAGCTGTTGATCTTGGCATTATAGCGCTGCCATGTTTAGTATTGCTTTCTAGCTTCAATAGTGTAGTGTCTTTCTCTAAGTCTGGAACGCATGTTTCTGCACTTTTTTTTCCTTCTGCACCGTTAGGTCATCTTTCCTTGAAAAATGACAACCACTTAACTCCCATTTCATACTGTGTCATACCAGTATTTCAATGTTTAGTATTTAACACTTGAATAAAGAGAGACCACTGCCTATCCTGGAACACATAAAGCAAAGATGGAAGGGCCTGTCCTTGCTTTTCCTTTCACAGAGGGTTGTAACATCAGCAGTTAATATATCAAGCTTATGTTACTTTAACACATCTGCCATCCGGACACATGTGACCAACCCCTTGGGTAGCTCCTACTTCAGACAGTACTGTCCCATGCTGCCCAATGGGACACTCCTGAGTGTACCACTCACCGGTGGTTCAGGGTCCCTGGCAGCGAGACATATGAATTACGGCCCTGATGGGAATGTGCTAAATCTGTACAGATCTGAGAAGCTACGAACCTTCCATCTGCTTCTTTAGCTTTGGCATACTGCAAGTGGATCTTGGGAGAAGAGACGTGAGGCAGAAGCTCGCCAACTTTTGCCCTAAAAGGAAGAGCCAAGGAGAACGGTATCAATAGCGGCTGCCTACAACCGAATGCCAGGTTTTAAATTTAAAAAAGCAATCATCATCATCTTTCAAAAATCTTGGCTTCTTTAGGTAAAGGTAGACTGAGGAGATTTTTCTCTTGCTACTCCTCCTACAGTGGGAGGGTAAAGGTTAATTCATGGATTCTTCCAGGACAACAGGGTTTCCACTTGTTTTTCCCTAGTAACTAACCTCATGGGAACATCCCTGTACCAAACCCACAGAATGTGCTGTTCTTTAGGAAATGAGTATTATTATCAACTTGTGTGTGCCACAAAGCCTGAGAGGGAAGGTGGGTCCAGGTGTAGAAAGAACAGCAAGGAGCATGTGTGCGAACCCCAACACACACACACCGCCACGCTGCCGTGGAGCACCCTGGCCAGCCAGCCCTTACCAGTTCTTGCAGCGGATGTAAACGGATGCGGCTTTGTCATGGTAGAGGCCCTTTTCATACAGCTGGGCTGCTTCTGAAAATTGCTGAAACAATACAGGGTTATGAAAATATGGAATCGGGGATGCAGAGGACCTTACGACCGGGTCTGCAGAGCACGGGATACCTTCATGTTCTCCAGGATGGCTCCACAGTCTTTCTTCAGTACCCTGCTGGGGTGCTTGAGGGCTTGGTTCACGCCTCGGCGGATGTCGCCCATCCTGATGGACATCTGGGCCACACCAGCCAGGCATAGCTCGTCGTGGTCCTAAAGGGAGGAAGCAATGAGAGTGCGTGACTCAATGCCTGCATCTCAGCTGGTCCAGAGGCTTCGACTGCTCCCTTTCTGAGGAAATCTATCATTTTGAAATGTCAGTCTTTGGATTTTTTAAAAACCAACTATTATAGTGTTTTAATTTTTTTCTTTAGGAGTCTAGATCTTCTGCACCATGCATTAATTTAGTGTAAGGTCATTTATCAAACAAGATTTCTGTAGTAGGCATGATTAAATGTGAAAGCTTTGTTTATTTAGAAGTGTTTAATTCATTAAAGAGAACAAGCTGGGTGTGGTGATGCATTCTGGTAATCTCAGCACTTGGGAGGCTGAGGCAGGAAGATTTAGAGTTTGAGCCAGTGAGGACCTATCTCAAAATAAAAAAATAATAGTGATGATGATGATGATAAAGACAACTACAGCATTTTTCTAATAAGTAATCTGTTCTAGTAAAATGCAGTTTACCTAAAGTAGTATGTCTAGTAGAGCTTTTGGTGATGACAGAAATGTTATGTATCAGCCGAAAACATGACAACTAATAGTCATGATAGGCACTTGAAACATGAAAAGTGCGAAAGCACTAAACTTTCAATTTTTAAAAAAATTTTTTATTTTATTTATTTTTTCTTGTTTCAGAACCTTTGTTTGCTTATTCACTCATTTTTTTATGGATGGCTCAGCCTGCCCTGAAAGCAGGGCTGGTGCAGCATGTGGTGCCAGGGATCGAACCAGGGTCCCTGCAGCCGCCCAAGCTTTCCCAAGCAGGTGCTTTAGACCACTGAGCCATCCCTCCGGGCCCTAAACTTTCAATTTTATTTAATTTTAAACAATTTAGATTGTCAGATGTAGCTAGTGCTGACTGTATTTGGCAGCAGGGATAAAGAAAGAGGTTAAAAAAAAAAACAGCTAAAGAAAATATTGAAACTCCAAGACAAATAAATAAGGAACAGGAACAAATAATTCATTAAAAACAACTGGCCAATGAACAAACAAACAAATACAGGCTTAATTTCACTAGTAATCAGAAACATATAAAATACATTTTTTTGCTTAGCAAATTAAGTGATTCATGATTATTGATATATATAAGGAAATGTGCCCTGTTATATACAACTGATATATACAACTGATATATACACTGTTATATACAACTGATAGATGTATGAATTATTATAATTTGTTCTGGGGCATAATTTAGTAGTATCAGAAATTAGAAGCACATTTTATGGCCTAGAAAGCCAATTGCAAGAATATTTCCTTCAGAAATACCATTGCTGGCCAGGGAGATAGCTCTTTGGTACAAGTGCCTGCCTAGCAAGAGCAAGGTCGTGAGTTTGAACCCTGGTCCTGCCAAAAATAAATAAATAAATAAAATGCAGAAATATCATTGCTAGGTTTAACAGTGGCAACATTGCAGGGTGTCCATGGGGGGGCCAATCATTAGGCTCTCATGTTTCACAGGAACATACTTTTGTGGCTTTAAAGATTGAATATAATGAGATTTCCCTCACTTGTCTATTTTGTACTTAGGACAGGGTCCACTGGGTCTGCAGGGTCTCACCATGCAGATCAGACTCCTAGTGATTCTCCTGTTTTCAGCCTCCCAAAGTGCAGGCATGTGCCACCTGGCTCAAATGCCCATTGTGATTAGCCCAGCCTCAGTCGCTGTCTCAGCATGCCTTGGGCAGGGCTGGCACAGCAGGCCAGGGAATGAACCCCGGCTGCTGTGCTCTGCCTCAGCAGTTGCTTTATTCTGCTGAGACTTTTTTTTTTTTTTTTTTTTTTTTTGTATTTTAGGGAAGGGTCTGTAGGGTGTTCAGGGTCTCACTACTTGAGACTCCTTTTGTAATAACTATACTACATATAAACAGAAAATAAGATTTCCAATATTTATATCAACTAACTTTAAAAATTTACTGCAAAATTGAGCTCCTGGAGCTAAAATTCTGGGATGAGAATGCAGCAGGTATATGACTTGTTTAGTGTGTGTGGGTCAAACCCAGGGCCTCTACACTGAGTTATGTCCCTGGCTTTTTAAATTTTTTTGGTTTGAGACAGGGTCTCACTAAATCACTAAGTTTCCCAGGCTGGGCTTGAATTTGTGATCCTCCTGCCTCAGCCTTCTGAGTAGTGGGTATTACAGGGGTGTACATATCACTGTGCATGGCTTTCTCGGGTCATCTGAAAGCATGGCAGAAATGACTTTTCTGAAGCTAATTTTCAAATGGTTGTTGAAGCTCTTTAAGAGAGTAAAAGCCTTCAGAAAATCAGTTGGCTTATTAATGGAGCAAAGACCAAATTGCTGTCACCAGTGTATTTTGTCTTTCTCTGTGGCCTTTTCCAAGTCAATGTATATATGGTTTTTTTTTTTTTTTTTTGGCAGGACTAGGGTTTGAACTCATGACCTTGCACTTGCCAGGCAGGCACTTGTGCCACGGAGCATCTCCCAGGCCTCCAAGTCAATGTATATATGAAGCTGTGTAATCTTTCAGGAATACAGATGTGTGAGGTCTCCTTGATCAGATGTACCATTCTCTTCCTGAATTACACAAATCACTAAGTAGAAAGGGACAACACTTTTACTTCTTTTTTTTTTTCACAGTGCACTTGCCAAGCAAGTGCTTATTCTATTGAGCTACCTCCCCAGACCCAACATTTTTACTCCTAATCTTAACTAGCAGCTTGTATTTAAGATGCAATGATGACTATATCATGCAGATAGATAAAAATATTGTCATCTTTAGTTTTTGAGAGTTTAAAATATTTTAAAATGATTTACTAGGGTCTGAGACAGGAGGATCACAAGTGCAAGTCAGTCTGGGCAATTTAGCAACTTCACAAGACCCTGTTTCAAATAAAAAATGAAAAGGGCCGGAGATGATCAGTAAAACACAAACAGGAAATGCCTAGCACTAGGGAAGAAACTTAATTGTATTCTTGCCAATCAGCTGAGAAATAAGTTGATATAAATAATAAATATAATAAATAAATATAATGAAAACTTTTACAATAAAACTGAAACCAGACCTGGGGGTAATTATACATATTTTGTCTTTGTTTAAGGTTACCTTGTTATCACCTGTTATTCCTTTCTCATAATGAGCCAAAGCATTTGCGTAATCTCCCCTGAAAGAAAAATCAGAGTCAATTTTAATTTATATTTAAGTATATACATTTGCAAAATTTAAAAGATAATCTTTGTCACACAGTTCCTGAAGCTCACAGAAGGTGTGTGCACAACCTGGATGCAAGCATTCCTTCAGAGTGCAACTCATCATTTTGCTACTTCAAAAGTATTCAAATAGAATAGGCTTTTTTTTTTTTTGGTACTGGAGATCGAACTCAGGACCCTGCACTTGCCAGGCAGGTGCTTATGCTACTGAGCTATCTCCCTAGTCCTTAGAACATGCTACTCTGTAAGGTACCCACTTATGATATGATGGATGTTGTGAGGGAACTACAGCAAACTTTATGGACCATTTTTAATTGATCATTTCCTCTGGAGCACTATGTGACCCCCTACAAACCAATTTCTATCCCCCAGGGGCCCACTGTTTATAAGAAGCTATGTTGCTGGGTGTGGTGGCGCACATCTGTAAACTTCTAGGACTCGGGGAAGCTGAGGCAGGGGGATCAAGACTTTGAGGGGAGCCTGGGATATAAGAAGGGATCAAACCATGTTCCGTGTTTACTACAGTGAAGGATACACTGCCACAAGTCCCCTCAAAGTTCTCTCCTTGATTGAAAAACACTTATCTCACTATTCTTGCCAGTCGGAAGCAGGTCTGATAGCCCTCTTTTGTCAGTGTTTTTAGGAGCCATAATCAAAAGATATGGTGAGTGCAGCTAGCCAGTGCCATCTGACAGAAAGGCAGGTTCATAAGAACATTATGTGACCTCATTTACCATTTCACCAGATTTGGCAACATGCAATGTCTGGCTCTTCCCAAGGTCAAAATTATCATGAAAGTAAAAGCTTTGAACTGACTTAGGGCACTGAGCCACAGCAGTGCAACTAAGGACACTCAGGAAAGAGAATTTCTAGAACTGCTTCTGCAAGTGGCAAGAATGGCAGGATGTGTGCCTGATGTGAGGGAGCACCCTGAGAAGGACAGATGGCAAGTATGTCTTTCCCTGTAATAAAATGTTTTAAAATTTAAACATTTACTATAGTTTTCATTATACTTCATTTTTATTAAGATCTTGTCTCATCAAATCCAGAAAAAGAGGAGGAAAAAGAATATGTATCAAAAGAATATAAGCTGCTATCAGTTTATTCAAGGTAGAAATGGAGAACAGACCAGGCTTATGGTGTCGAGGGCCCTGGTTCCCGCCTTGATCACAAGTAGCACACATAACAGAATTGTTGGGCAGCTTTCTAATGCTCCAAGGAGGACAGGTTCATTTTGGTGCACAGTTGCTCGGCTCCATTGCTTTGGTTCTCTGGCGAGATGGACCATGATGGCGGGTAGAGCTGCTCACCTCACACTGGCCAGAAGTAACGAAGGTACCTGGGTGCTGACATCCCAAGACCCCTTCCAGGGCATGCCCCTGGCGACCTCACTGCCTCCTCGTAGCCTCTACCTCCTACAAGTCCCGTCACCTCCCAATCGTGCCACTGGCTGATGATCAACATGGCCTTGGGACACATTTAGGATTCAAACCGTATTAATAATTACTGGTTTGTTTTTAAGACTAGTATGGCCATAGCTTGCATATCTACAGGACATGCTCTCTCAATATATTTTCAGAATTTACATCAGTGATTTAATATTTTTTATTGAGACCTACCTTCCTCTGAGAAGTCATCTCCTCCACTATAATTAGTCAGCTCTGAAAATGGCACTGAGATTTAGCCTAGTGCCACATTACCAGCTCCAGCTCATCCAAGTCCTCCAGCCTCTCTCAGCCACAGTCCTTATCTGCATCCACTGATGTCTATGAGCAGGGTTTTGGAAGAAACTGTCCTGCTGACTGGGAGCTGTCTTCTGTCACCACCAGCAGCATTCCTGAGCAGGAATTTCTAATTTGGGCCCAATTAGTTCGGTTCACCCATGGATGACTCCTTGCAGTCCTTCCTTCAGGAGCCCGACCAATTAGGAGCTACTAAATTGAGATTTCAAAATTCTCATTTTGGGCAGGGGATGTAGCTTAGCAGCACAGTGCCTGCTTAGCAAGCATGAGGCGCAGAGTTTATTGCTGGTACCAAAAAACAAAATAGTAAAAAAAAAAAACAAAAACAAACAAAAAAACCCCTCTCATTTTATTATGTTATTTTGCTGTATTATTATTTCATTCTAGAATTCTCAAGGGACCTGGCTCATCAGTCTGGTCTCATGTTGGTCAGCCAAACCTTCTCCAGTCTGACTGACTAGGGGCCTTTTGTTTTTTTTCATTCAAGACTTGGGGTGAAACGGGTGGCAAGAAGATACACTCAGGCCAGTCACGGTCATGGCAAGGGAGGGCCTTCTGATTGCAGGGGCTGAGGTGTGCCGCAGCAGGGAGGAGGGGCCCACACATGGATGCAGAGGAGGCTGGAGCACTCAGTGAGTACACAATCAAGCATCGAGTCCAAGGGAAGAAAGCACCCACACCCCCCAGAACCACAGCCACCAACCGCACACCAGGAGGCTTTCAAGTGACTTCAGCTCTGTGGACCACATGGAGATGATTACAAGAGAGATCATGACCAAAGCTTCAATTTTTCCCTGAAGGAAGCAAAAATCAGTCTCCTGAAATCTTTGAGGGCTTCTAGGGTGTCTGTGCCCCAACTAGACATTGTGAGTCATTCTTTCCTCTTCCACACCGAAGTTTCACACTCAGGATAGAGGTACAGGGCCCAGCCCTGGGGCCATTTCTCTTGTGTGGTGTAACAAGACTCCAGCAAGTCTACCTGGTAGACAGGTTTTATTTATTTACCTTTCTGGTGCTAAGGATTGAACCCAGAGCCTTGCATATAATAATGATGTGCTATCCATTGACCTACCCTTTCCCCCACGTGCCCCTGGATTTAATCTGTAAGGAGCAGAAATGTGGCAAACTTAAGTCAAGACTGATTAAGGAGAAATAAGATCTCTAAAGTTTTTAAGTCTGTAGAATAGAAAATTTACAATCAGGTATGCTGATTGGCAATGAGCGGGTTTTCTATAAAACAATGTCTACAACTAAAATTTGTGTGTCAGTGTTTTCAGTGAATCCAGAGTCTGTAGGAAAACAAAGTGAAACTATATAAAATTATTTTTTTTGTTAAAAGTCAAATGCTAAATCATATTTTATGCTTCATCAGAGTATTTTCCCACCCTTTAATACTTTTGAAATTTGAATGTGTCTTATCATAAATGTCAAGAGAAACCGTTCAGCTGTGGTGGTGCCACTGTGCCCACACTTAGGAACTTACTTTTGTGAAAAAACTTTTCACTTACAGAAAGCTTACACGTATGGTTGGTAGCTGTTTGCATCAGTAGGAGTGACTATTGCTGAATGTGAACTTAAAATTAGATGCTAAATGCCTCTAAATTACATTTTTGTGCAGCAGTGAAATATTCTGTTAACTAAGACTACTGACAATAAATATGACCAAGGAATTAACAGCACTAGAAAATTCTAACATTCTCAAAATAAACCATGGAATTTCTAAAGGCTGGAGACACCTGGAAGCCTATTCACACATCAGAAAGAATGACTATTCAAGCATTCATGTCCTCCTGCATAAAGCTTCTGTCTTGACTTCTAACATTAACTCTTATCCATATGTAGCACAATTCAAAAAAGAAAAAAATAAGTTTGTAAATCAAGGCAAACTAGATGCAGACTGCTCTGGCCTGAATGTGTACCCACATATACATGCAGAAATGTACTGCCCATATGACAGCACTGGCCGATGGGGACATAAAGATGTGTTGGGGTCACCAGGGCCACTGTAAGAGGGCTTGATGTAGCAGGAACACAGCAGCAAGTACTAGGTAGATGCTGGCGCCCTGACCTTGGCCTTCGCGGCCTCCAGGACAGAACTGGGAGGTAACATGTCTGCTGTTCTATTTTTTTAGTCAGGCTCTTGTTATGTAACCCAGGCTGGCCTTGAACTCATGGTGATCCTCCTCCTTCAGTCTCCTGACTATTGGCATTTTAGGCATGTGCCAACATGCCCAGCTTTGCTTTTGGGTGTTCCATAGTACTGAGGATTGAGTCCATAGCCTCTGCACTAAGTTACATACCCATTCCTTTTCAGTTTTTATTTTGAGAGCAAGTTTCACTAGTTGCCCAGGCTGGGCTTGAATTAGCAGGCCTCCTGCCTCAGCATCCCAGGGTGAAGGGCTGCTCTGTGCATTACGGAGGCTCAGGTATTCGTTCATAGCAGCACGAATGGATTTCAGTATTCTCCCCAGCCCTGAAATTATACCAGGAGCCCTCAGAGTGCTGCAAGTTGGCAAGCACAGTTCTCACATGGAGTAGTATGTGCCTTGTGGGGTACACGCCTGTGGATTGCTACCGTAGTTGAAAATGGTGTTTAGACTCCCAAAGGGGTCAAGGCCTTGACCCAAACTTGGTGAAAAATCAAAGTGGACAAATGCATGGCATCATCAGTTGAGTACAAAGCTTTCCCTCATTAAAAAAAAGTGGTTAAATCAGGGGAAGGCATTATAATTCGCAGCAGGTTAGAACTGACGACAATCCCGAGATTGAAGGCCAGGGCTTACGTGAACTCCAGCTGAATGGCATATTCTTTTGAGATAAATGGTATCTGGTCCGGGGCCAAACGTTTGGCCAGCTGCAAAGCGCTGTCCCAGTGCTGTAAATCCCTCCTCATCTGTTAGGAAGAAAGACACTTCAACTTCCAAATAGCAAGTTATTTTGCAGAGTTGCACCAGTTTTGCTCAAAGTGGTTATAAGAGGTTTCAGACGTGATCATTCCCTGGCTAACGTGCTACTCTTACGCATGCTCAGTGGGGCTGCTGGAGTCCACACAGGGCGGAGCCTTGGCTCACAGGATGGGTTAGGGCGTGTCCCAAACTCAATCCTACCTAACAAAATCATTCCTTAATATTTAATTTTTCTCAGTAGGAAGAGATTAAATTTCACATAACAATCCAAAATTAATTTTTCATTCTTTTACTAATAAAAAGTTGCAAGGCACTTTACCTTAGGAATTGATAGCATTTTCTTAGACAATCTGAAGCTATATTGTAAGGTGAGCAATAGAAAATATGAATAAATTTGAAGTGTTGCTCTCTTTGGTTCCTGAAGTCTTTTTCCAGTGTCTGGTACACAACCTCCAATATAAAGTAACCACTTCAGAATCTTTCATGGTTCACTTCTCACCTGACTTATACTTTTTAAAGAGTTAATGATGGCCACTATTCTTTGCCAGGTGCTGAACTAGAGCAGGCTTGTTTCACTTTTCACAACTACCGTTTTGTAATGACCTCTTCTGGTACCCATTTTAGAGATCCAAATGCTGAGGAAAAGAGGCTCATTACCACAGTTGCCAGGGCTACATGGCTGCTAGGTGACAGGGTGGGTGGGTGGACTCTGCTCTGCCCTCTGAATCCAGTCACTTCCCCGTCAGAGTGTGATCACCCTCTTTTTTTTTTTTTTTTGTGTGTGTGTGTGCAGGACCAGGGATTGAACTCAGGCCCTTGCTCTTGCCAGGCAACTGCTTATTCTACTGAGCTATTTCCCCAGTCCCTAACCCTCTCTATTCTTTTTTTTTTTTTTTGTCTTTTTGAGACAGGGTCTCGCTATGCAGTTGAGGCTGGCCTTGAGCTCACTTTTGTAGCCCAGGCTGGTCTCGAACTTGCACCAATACTCCTGCCTCAGCCTCCCGAGTGCTAGGATTACAGGTGTGAGCCACCACGCACGGCTCTCTCTCTACTCTTAAGTCATTACCTCACATCTTACAAAATAAGTGGCCCCCCAGCAAATGCAGGAAAGCCACAGTGCCATGTTGGCCTTTGCCTATGTGGTGACAGCTCTATGGCGGTGGGCACCAACCCAAGTCCCTCAGAATCTCCCCGCATGTCCAGTTATCTCAAAGAATACTGTACACTTATCTAAATTTTCCTTAAGGTTAATGAACTTAAAAATGAAAATGACTAAATGTGTGAATCAGGGTGGTGGTATGGCTCTGTGGGACAGGCTTGCCTAGTGTGTGTGAGGCTCTGGGTTTTATCCACAGAACTGAAAAAGCAAACAAAAATGAAAAAGAAAATGAAAATTTGCTGCACAACAATTTAAGAGAAACCATAAAATTAGCTACAGGTATTTTCTCAAAACACCTTATTTTACACAGTTTTGTTTGGGTGAAACAACATTAATACTAATTACAATAACTTTTCGTGACTACTTATCAAGCACTGTGCTGAAAGAGCTCATATTTTGTTTTAAACCTACCCTGTGTGCTGGATATAGCGGTCTTCCTTTACAAAGGGACTGAGGGTTGAGAAAGGTTAAAGAGTATGTCAAGGTTACTTAGGGATAAGACCTTGACCCAGATGTGTCCTGCTCACCTGTGCCCTTAACTGCTATGTGACACTGCCCTGTCTCACCACCCTTGAACTTGTCCTTTGTCCAGTCCTAGTTGTTGTCCTGCAACTTTCAACTTGTTCTTTTTTGTTGTCGTTGTTTGAGACAGGGTCGCACTATGTAGTTTGGGCTGGCCTTGAACTCACTATGTAGCCCAGGTTGGTCTTGAATTTGCAGTGATCCTCCTGCTTCAGCCTCTGGAGTGCTGGGACTGTAGCTGTGTGCCACCATGCCCAGCTTGCTCTCAGGTCTTAACATGTATGAGGATTGCTTGCATTCAAGGAAAAAAAGATAGATGGACCTTGGTTTTCCTGATTGGAAAACAGAAAGCAGCAGTGCGATCTTACAGGACTCTTAGGAGAGCTGGATGAGTTAATACAAGTCCAGTGCTTAGAAGATGCCTGGCACACGAGAACGCTCTAAATTGTAGTGATGCTCCTACACAGTTTTATAAGTTATATACTCTGTTCCCTTTGGACATATTTAAACTTTAAATTATTTAGCAATGCTAACAATAATAACCCTTTTATGCCTTCACTGAATACAGAATGAAAATATTTTTTAAGTTAATGAGTACTCAGGGGTTCTTGAGGCTGAAATGTTTACATTTTAGGAGGGGAAGGGTTGCAGCATTGGGTGCTGAGTTTTAACTATATCCAGGTGTGGGGTGGAATTCTGCCTCTGCCCTGGCCTTTTTTTTTGGGAGGGGGGTGCAGCATTAGGGAATTGAACCTAGGGCCTTCACACTGAGCTATAGCCCAGCCCTTGTTTGAGACAGGATCTCACTAACTCACTAAGCTCCGCAGGTTGGGCTTGAACTTGTGATCCTATTGCCTCAGCCTCTGAGGCTGCTGGGATTACAGGCCAGTGCTTTTCTCCTTATCTGCCACCATACCTCCAGGGCAGCCACAGGGCAACTGGATGCAAGGTACAGGTCCTGGGCCAGGTTGAAGTCATTCGTAAACATGGCAAGATGCCCGGCCAAAAGATGGTAGTCCTCTACTCCCTGGAGGAAAAGCAGTTTGATGAGAAGAAACACAACTGTTTTTTTTTTTTTTAAAGACTACTCGGTAGGAAGTGGTAACATTACATTTCCCTCTCAATGTGTGAAGATTAACTGATGAAATTTAGAATGTTTGAAGAACTAGTATGTCAGAAATTTAAATGAAAAGCCAGGTACCCTTATTTGCTCCAACGCTGTCACCATGCCAACGTTTCTGACCGTCCGATACACAAGGATGGCAAGGTCCACCTCCATGTGGTGCAGGCAGCTTTGGGCCAACTCGTCCCAGGTGGCAGGGCTGTCCAGAGTTCTGCAGATGTCCCAGGCATCCATGAACCTGACAGGGGGACTTGGCCTCAGTGGAGAATCCTCCTGGCCATTTAGGTGACTTCTAGACCACATCTAATCCACCCTTACATGCTAGACACATTCTACGAAGCATCTCTAGGCCTTTAATTGAAATCAATGAAAAGGATGCATTTTCTTCCTTTTATGGTACAGGTGTTTTTTCTTAAACTTTATGAATCTGAATTTACTCTTTATAAATCACTCCCTTAACAAACAACTCATTCTATATTTTTGTTGCATTTCATACACACATAAAAATTAACTTTGTTTCACTTAAGTCTAATAATATCAGTATAGATATGTCTACAGATATCCATTTAGGTATTTAAAGCAGGCAGCAGATTGAATCCACAGGACAAATCCCATCCCTGCCTGTTTGTAAGTGCGGGCTGAGGGGGCACAAGGCTGCTCACAGCCTGTGCATGTAAGAAGGCCCCTGCTCCTTCTGTGTCACACAGCTGGCTAGAGTCATTGTGACAGTGATCCGGTGGCCCTTAAAGCCCCAAACAATTACCATTTGACCAGAGCAGACAAATCAAATGGTCTCCAGTTTAAAGCATGAGGTCCAGTGTCACCGGTTAACCTTTCCTGCTGCCTCAGTGCCCACACCCCTTTCCCGTTGCCCACCATGTACCTGCTCCCACCTGCACATGTGCATTGCTACTGGGTGGGCACAGTCACTGTCCTTGGGCAAAGACAGGTAACCAAGGTCACTGGGGGCTCACTGCATGTGAACCTCTGTGCTGAGTGCTTTCCATATGCCCTTAGGTTACCCTAACAACTTTATCCATTCAGGGTTTGGTTATTGCTCCAAATATATCACTGTAACTTTATGGATTATGCCACTGAACACTAGCTCAGGTCCCTTAGCAGTGAGAGGCAAAGTACCTCATCTTGGTTCTGAGGTAACCCCTCAGCAAACCTGCCTGGATTGCAATGGCAGGGGGGACAGGGAGCATTTCCTGTAGGGGGAGATGCCCTCTGGTGGGTGAAGGGGGCACAGTTAGCACCTGCAGGGATGGGAGGGACACTGCAGGAAGAACCAGGAACAACACTGATATCCAGGCGGTCCAGTGGGAGCAGCTGAGGCTGAGGGCCCTAGACTTTTCTCCTGGATGCAAAGGAAGTCACTGAAAGATCCTGAGCCACGGACTAAGAGGATCAGAGCTACATTTCCAGAATGTATGTAGAATACAGCAGACTGCCACGAGGCTATGGGCCAAAGAAAGAGTGGCTAGGTGTGGTGACATTTTATATTGTACCCAGTGAGGCTCTGAGTCAAGATGAGGGAGGAGAGGCCGGGACCTGGGTGTGTGGAGATGGGGGTCTGAAGATGGTCAGGAGTTTGGTGTAGATGAGGGTGGGGAGCAAGGGTGTAGATGAGGGTGGGGAGCACAAGAGCTTCCAGACACGTAAGTCTGGGAGTGAGTGTGAACACAGGGCTAAGCTCAAGATAGTTTTTGGAGCCCAGCACTATCGATGGTGGAGAAGTCGTGGGAGTAGTAGAGACTCAGTCAGGAAGAGTGACTAGAGGAGGAGGAGCTCTTGGGCCTGAGGATGAGCTCCATTTAAGACATGATTAGTAGAATTAGAGCCACAGAGAAATCCAGTGGCCTGAAGAGGTAAGGAAACTATCGGGAAAGGGTAATCTCAAGCACAGCAAAATGAAGCCTCACTGTGATAAAGTCAAGATGAGGTCAAAATAATACATTTATTTGAACTGTATAACAACTGGACTATTTGAGTGCTTAGGAACTTTTTTATTCTGAAGGGCTTTGTTGGGGCACCAAGGAGATAGCTTCATGGCACAAGTGCCTGCCTGGCAAGTGCAAGGTTGTGAGTTTGAACCCTGGTCCTGTAAAAAAAAAAAAAAAAAAAAAGGCTTTGTTTTTTTTGAGACAGGGTCTCACTGTCTAGTGCAGGCTGGCCTTGAACTTATGGCAATCCTGCTGCCTCAGCCTCCTCAGTGCTGGATGTGAAGGGCTTTTCTTGTAATAAAGCTTTTCTCATAATGATGAGAACATCTACCAGTAGCACTTCCTATGGAATTTACGTACATTTTCATATCCGTTATGTTACCTGATGCTCAAACAGCTCTGTGAAATAACCAAGGCAAGTGTGGTTATCTGCCACATTGAACAGCACTGTACCTGGAACACCACAAAAACAAAGGGGGGGCTCTCAAACAAGCACCTCCAACCCACCTCTGGAGCGCTAGTGCCTGCGCCAGCATTTGCTGCAGTTCCTCTGGCCCCGTGTCCTTTGAGCTGCTGAGGAAGCTGTGGGTGCTGAGGTAGACGGTATTTGTTTTTCCGCTCTGTGTCTGGCAGGTCAGCTCCCCGTTGTACAGGAGCAAAGGTTTATGAGCGAAGGGAAGTTTGGTGCCACCAGCCCAAATCACCTTGGATCCTACAGCAATAAGGAAGACACTGTGATGCTGAAACCTAAAACGTGGCACAACCAGCAGAAGGGAAGGCTGCAACGCTGCTGCCGCAGAGACTCACTTATCAATCAGTGCATGGGGACGTGGGTCAGTACCTTGTATAGTGTCCTTGTGAAAGACGTAGGTGTACACCTTATCATCATCGTAAGCAATGAACACGCCTTTATCCAGTGGCCAGTTTTCCCAAAGAACGCCTTTAATGGTTGGTGAAAAATCAGGAATCTCGTAGGTTGCATCGTTAACCTAGAAAACAGGATTAGCAGGACTGTCCCGACCACAGCAAGAGGCAAGTTTCTCTTCCCATCCTGAACTACACTGGTTTGAAAAGAAAACCAGCTAATAGCTAAGTCAAAGGTAGGCTCTAAATTCAGTGAACTGATACGAAAAGCTCAAAGTCTTAACACAGTGGCTTCAGGGAAAGAATGAGAAGCTAAAGCTGCTCAAGACAGCAGAAAGTCAACTTACGATCCCACCTGTGCTTTGAAACATTTTAATAACACTGAGTCTACAGAGACAGAAATTGAGCTATGATTTGCAATTTAAGTAGATCATCCTGGGAATACTTTATTTCAAAAAACTTAGCTGCAATAAATTATAAACATAAATTTACTATTATGGTGGTACAAGCTATTTAAAGAAGCAATGCACATAACTCCTATGAATTTAAGCCAATAGGATTATATATATTCTAAGTGGAGAATTGAGAATTACGTGCATTCTTTTTGCTCTGCTTTTCTCTCAAAGTAAGAATGAAATATAAAGTTCCCATGATACTCTGGTTTCTCTTCAGATCGTATAAATCTTTCACCTTAATAAAGTTCCCACGAATAATAATGATATATAGCACTGCATTGTATAATATGGTAGCTGTTATTATAAAGTCCACCAATAGCCATTCAGCACTGAAATATACCTAATCCAAATTGAGACTGAAACATTAGGGTTCCAAAATTCAAAGATGCAATCCAGAAATGACACACTTCTCAGAGGAAGAAATACTAGAAGCTTATAAATACATGAAGAAATGCTCTGTATCACTAGCTATCTGTGAAATGCAAATTAAAACAACACTTAGATACCATTTCACTCCAGAAATAATGGCTATCAGAAAGAAATTATGGATTAAAGGATTAAACAATGAAGCAATAGCAAACAGAAAAGTTAGGAAACATGGCAGGAGCAAAACCATGTACTTAGATACACAGGATGAATTAGACAATGGTTCTAAGAGTCTCCAACAGGTTTTTGATACTGAAGACAGCAATGTGTAATACTAAAACCATGCTTGGAATGTCTGTTATTCTGGTCTTTCAGATGTGTGTTGTTTCTAATGGTCAAGCAATGGCTGTGACTCATCCCTTCAATTATTGCTATACTCTCTCTCAAAAAAATGTTTGTTTAAAAAAAAAAAAAGTTAATAAAAGAGAATAAGAGACAAGGAGGGGCCGGGAGATAGCTCTGTGGCACAAGTGCCTGCCTGGCAAGTGCAAAGTTGTGAGTTTGAATCCTGGTCCCGCAAAAAAAAAATAAATAAATAAAAAGAGAGAGAGAGAGAGAGAGACAAGGAAAACGCCATAGGATTGACCTGCTACAATGTTGTATATAGTTAGATTTCTAAGTCTCTGTGTAAAAATGTGTAACTTTTTTACTATTCTATAAGGATTAGAATATCAATGATTTTTTTTTTTGCATTTATTTTGTCCCTTATTTAAAAAGAAAACTAAGACACCTTGCTATGGGCTGTTTAGATTTGTGTTTACTGTTCTTGCAGAGGGGCAGGCATGGACATGGGCACAGGGCCCCCTGAGAGGGTGGAGTGTTGCTGTCCTTGGTCCATTTTGGCAAGGCTCAGGTTCCTTTCTGGTTTTTTTTTTTTTTTTTTTTCATGATTTAATATTTTTATTGTTTAAATTTAACAGAATATCAGTGATTGATGAAAAATACTGGTTCCATGTTGTGTAAGGCATTTAATATTTAGAAAGACAGTGATGTTATGCTTAAGTACTTATGATATAGAGTAATAGTATCATTATGCTCCTCTTCTGGAGGATTGATAAGTTTGCAGACCAAAAAATTAAGAGAAAAAGAAAGGCTACAAGGATAGCCAATATTTTGGCCTTAGCCCTGCTAGGTCAGTGAGGACACAGGACATAAGAGAATCTGTGCTATAACATCCTATAACTCAGTGGTTTCCCAAATTTTCTGTTCAAGGAGATTATGGGTCCACAGAGGAAGGGGATCAATGATGTATATAGTGTGTCTACGGAGAGTCACCTAGAGAGAAAACATTCTCTCAGGCTTTCACAGAGAGCAAAATGGTCAAGCAATGACTGTGACTCATCCAGATGGCTGACACTGACAACAGTTCTACAAAACACTGTACATGTTTTCATGGTAAATCCTGAGGGGATTTGACTGACCTTGTTAAATACAGAAGTTACACGTTTTGTAATATAGGTCTTGCTTTAACTTGGCCTTAACTATCCAGCAGAAAAGTTTAACCACAAGGCATAAAAAGTAAAGCTGGGGGCTGGGGAGATAGCTCAGTAGAATAGGTGCTTGCCTGGCAAGTGCAAGGGCCTAAGTTCACTCCCTGGTCCCACAAACAATACAAACCAAACCAAACCAAAACAAAAGTAAAGTTTGGGCTGGTGAGATAGCTCAGCAGTCTAAAGCACCTGCTCAGGCAAGCTTAGGTAACTGCAGAGACCGTGGTTTCATCCCCATCACCACATGTTGCATCAGCCCCACTTCTAGGGCAGGCTGATCTGGCCATAACATAAGTAAATAAATAAAGTTAAAAAAAAAAAAAAAAAAGAAGTAAAGCCATATTAGTATGCTGAGCTGTAAAAGGCTCAAGTCAACAGCTTTCGACATTGCCAGTTCTACTGATAACCCACTATTATTATGGAATATTGGGCTATACATACAACTACTTTCTCTTAGTTCAATGAGAAGAAGTAGCCAGGGAGATAGCTCCATTGAGTAAGTGCTTGCCTGGCAAGCGCAAGGTACTGAGTTCGATCCCCTGGTACCACCAAAAAAAAAAAAAAAAAAAAAAAAAAAGAAGTATTTGTACCAATAGTGCTTAGAAAAGTTATCATGTCTGCATCTTGCACTCTGAACAACTGCTATGGAGACAACAATATGCACTGTATTAATTATTGTGGCTGCCTTTGAAAATGTCTCATTATTTCTTGTTAAAAGTAATAAAATTAAGGGCTGGGACATAGCTTAGTATAATAAGTGCTTGCCTGGCAAGCGCAAGGGCCTGAGTTCAATCCCTGGTTTTGAAAAAAAAAAAAAAATTCAGATATTAAATCACAAAAAGAAATATAAAGTGTACCACTAATAATTTTAAAACTTAGGTACATATTGAAATAACATTGGGTTAAATTAAATATATTAAAATTAACTTCATTTGGGTTTTTTTTGTCCTTTAAAATGTGACTTGTAGAGCTGGGCATGATGGTGCATGCCTGTAATCCCAGCACTCAGGAGGCTGAGGCAGGAAGGTTACTATGAGTTTGAGGCCAGACTGAACTGCACAGTTAAACCTTCTCAAAAAAAAAAAAAAAATTTATGGGCCCGGTGGGATGGCTCAGTGGTCTAAAGCGCCTGTTTGGGAAAGCTTGGGCGGCTTCAGGGACCGCGGTTCGATCCCCGGCACCACATGCTGTGCCAGCCCTGCCCTCAGGGCGGGCTGAGCGGGACATAAAAATGAGTGAATAAACAAACAAAGGTTCCGAAACAAGAAATAAATAAATAAATAATATATATATATATATATATATATATATATATATATATATATACACACACACACACACACACA